>CAUDMG010000313.1:0-5000 GCA_958450375.1 Homarus gammarus
TTTTTTGGTTTTTGTTGTTTTGGTTTTTGTTTGTTGATGTTTTTGTGTTTATGTTATTTGTTTGTTTTTTGGTTTGTTTTGTTGTTTTTTGTGTTTTTTGTGTTGTTGTGTTTTTTTGTTTTGTTCTTGTTTGATTTTTTGTGTTATTGTGTTGTTGTTTGTGTTGTTTTTTTTTGTTTTTTTTGTGTTTTGTTGTGTTGATTTTGTTGGTTTGTTTTTTTTTTGTTTGTTATTTTTTGTGATTTGTTTTTTGTGTTTTTTTTTGTCTTTTGTTTTTTTTTGTTTGATTGTTTTGTTGATTTTTTTTGTATTGTTTTTTTGTATGTTTTTTGTTGTGTTTGTGTTGTGATTTGTTTTTTTTTATTTTTGCCTTTTTGTTGATTGTTTTTTTGTGTTTTTTGTGTTGATGTTTTGTTTTTGTTTGATTTGCTGATGTGTTATTTTTTTAGATTTTTGTTTTTGTTTGGTTTGTTTTGTTTATGATTGAGGTGATTTTATTTTTGTTGATTTTGTTTGTGTGTTTGTTTTTGTGTTTTGTTTTTTTGCTTTTTGTGTTGTTTTCTTGTTGTTTTGTGTTTTTGATTTTTTTTTGTTTTTTGTGGGTTTGTTTTTTGTGTGTTTTGATTTTTTTTTGTTTTTGTTGTTTTTGTTTTGATTTGTCTGTTTGTTGTTTTTTTTTGTTGTGTGTTTGTGTTTGTTGTTTTTTTTGATTTTGTTTGTTTGTTGTGTGTTTTGTGTTTTTTTTTTTTGTTATTGTTTTTTTGTTGTTTTTGTTTGTTGTTTTTTGATTTTTTTGATTGATTTTGTTTTCTTTTTTGTGTTTTGTGATTTGTTTTTTTTGTTGTTTTGTCTGTTTTGTTTTGCTTTGTTTTGTTTTTTTGTTTTGTTTTTTTTGTGTTGGTTTATTGTTTGTTTGGTTTGTTCTTTTGATTTTTTGATTTTTTGTTGTTTTTGTTTGTTTGTATTTGATGTTTTTTTGTTGTTTTTTTTTTTGTGTTTGTCTGTGTTTTGTGTTGTTTTTGTTTTTATTTCAATGTTGTGTCGTGTTTTTTTTTGTTTTTTTGTGGTTTGGGTTTTTGTTTGTTTGTGTTTTGTGTTCTTTTCATTGCTGTTTGTTTGTTGTTTGATTTTGTTTTTAATGTTTTTTTTGATGAATTGTCTTTTGTTGATTTTTTTGTTCTGTTTTTTGTTGTTTATTTTTTTTTTTTGCTTGTGTTTGGTTGTGTTTGTTTGTTGTTTTTGTTGGATTGATTGAATTTTGTTTGTGTTTTTTTGATGTGTTTTGTTTGTTTGTTGTGTTTGGTTTTGTTTTTTGTTTTTGGTTTTGTTTTGTTCTTTGTTTTTGTTTTGATGGGATTTTTTGAGTTTTGTTATTCGCTTTTTGTTCTTTGCTTTTTGTTTTTGTTTATGCCTTTGTTATTGATGGGTTTGGTTTTTTTTCCTGTTTTTTGTTTTGTATGAATCTTTGTTTGTTTGTTTTTGACTTTTGGATTGTTTTTTTTTTGTTATTGTGAGTTTTTTTGTTTGTTTGGTGTTGTTCTTTGCTGTTTGATTTTCGGCCCATGTGGCCAGTTGTTTTCTTTTCCCGTTTTCGCTTTGATTTGTTTTGATGGCCTCGTTTTTTTGTGCTTTTTTTGTTTTTTTTTTGTTCTTTTTGTTGTGTTATGTGTTTTGTTCGTTTGAATTTTTTGGTGCATATTTTGTTTTTTGATTCTTGTTTGATTTTTGTTTGTGTTTTTGTCTTTTTGTTTTTCTTGTCTTTTCTTGTCTGTTCTTGTTTTTGGGGGTTCTTGTGCCTGTTTTTGTGTTTTTTGCTGAATTCTGTTTTTTTTGTGACTTTCTTGTATTCCCCCCCGTTCCCCCTGTTTGATTTGTTTGTGTTTGTCCTCTCGCGTTTGGATTTGTTTTTTGATTCTGTCGCTTATGTTCGTTGTTTGTTTCTTTTTACTGTTTTTTTGAACCCCTTTCTTTTGTTTTGTGATGTTGCTCTGGCTTTGCCGTCTTTTCTTGTGTTTGTCTGTGTTTCGTCTTTCTGTGATATCTGTTGTTTGTATTTTTGTCTGTGTTTTATTTTTTGTGTTTTTTGTTGTATTATCGTTTCTTTCCTTGTGGTTTTGTTGTCTTGACCAATTGGTATGTCTTTTGTTTGTTTTTTTGTTCTTTGTGCACAAGCTTTACGTTTGATTTTGTTTGATTTTTGTGTGTTTTTTGTTTTTTTTTTTTTTGTCTGTGAGCTTGCCTTTCTTTTTGTTTGTGTTGATTTGTACATTGCTGTTTGTTTCTTCGCTTTGGCCTCTGAATTGTATTGTTGATTCGATCGATTTTTTTGCATGATGATTATCTAGTATTTGGGAACTTGTTCTTGTTTGTTTCTTTGTGTTCTTTTATTTGTCTTTGATGTTTGTTGTTTGGTTTTTTGTGACTTTTTTTTGTACCCCCCTGTTTGTTATGTATTGATTTGTTTTTTTTTTGTTCTTGTTGTTCTCTGTTTTTTTTTTTGGCTGATGTGATTTTGATGTTTTATTTTTGGTTTGTATTTTTGGGATTGTGATTTGTTTCTTCCCTAAATTGTTTGTAGTGTTGCTGGGTGAGTTTATTTTCGATGTTCTTCTTTGTCATTTGTTGTGTTTGATTTGTTGTGTTGTTTTGTGTTGCTTTTCATTGCTTGTGGTGCTTTCTTGTTTTAGGTTGTTTTTTTATTGAATGTTCTCAATTGTTATTGCTTTGGTTGATCTTTGCGTTGTTTTTTATGTTGTTGTTTTGATTTTTGTTTGATTGATTGTTTTTCCTGATGTGTGCTTTATGCTTGTGTGTTGACTTTTTTGCTTCCTTTTTGCACTGTGGTCGGTGTATTTGTTTGGTGTCTTCTAATGATTTGTGATTGATTGCTGTTTCTGTTTTTTGGCTTTTGCTTTTGTGTTTGGCTTTCTTTGATGTCTGTGCTGATTTTGTGATTGTTGTGTTGTTGAATTGGTTTTTGGTGTTTTGTCTGTTGATTTTGTGATTTATGAGGTGTGTCGCAAGTTAGAATTTTTTCTGTTTTTTGCTTCGATTGTTGTTTCGTCTTTCTATTTTGCTATATTTGTTTTTATTTGTGTTCTGTTTGTGTTTTTTTTGTGTTTTGTGTTGTTTTGATGAGTTATGTGGTTTGTTGTATTCTGTTTGCTCGCTATTCTTGATCTTGGTTTCAATGTGCTTGATGTAGTGATTGTTGGCATATGTTATTCCCCTTATGTCTCCTGAGCATTCGATTGAATCTCGTGTTGATTGATTCTTTTTTATTGTGCCGTCGTTTTTTGTTGATGTTTGATGTCCCGTGTGGTTTTACCCGCGCTAGCCTGTTTTTTTGTTTGATTGACTTTCTTTTTCTAGATCCTGTCTTTGACTGAATGTTTTTTTTTTCCGATTGTTTTTTGTATGTGTTTTGTGTTGTGTTTTGTTATTATTATGACTGTTTTGTTTGTTTGTGATGATTTTGTTCCCCTGTGACTTTGATTTTCTCTGTATTGATTTGTGTGATGTTTTGTTGTTTGTTTATGTTGAATTTTTTTCGCTTGTCTGTTGTGTTGTTGGTGTTGTTATTTTGATGTTTTGCTTCTTGATTTCTATGTTTTTTTTTTGTTATTGAATTTATTTATATTGTTGGTGTGTTGATGTTTTATGTGTTTTGATATTTGTTTTGTGTTTTTGTGGTTTTTGATTTTGCAATTTCTTTTTTGTGTTTTTTGTTTTTTTCTTGTGTTTTTGTTTTGTGATGCCCCTCCCTTTTGTTTTTTTTGGGATTTGATTGTTGTTGATTGACTTGACAGTGTGTTGTTTTTTTGATGTTCCGTTTTCTGTTGGTTTTTTTGTTGATTGTGTTCGATTTGTGTTTTTGTATTTTTTTTTGTTCGTGTTTGATTTTTATTTTTTGTGATTTTGTTGTTGTGTGCTTGTTTGCTTCTTCTGTTTGTGAATTTTTTTGATGCTCGTATTTGTGTTTATGACTGATTCTGTGAATTCTGTTGTGATGGATTGTGTTTGTTCTATGATGTTGCTACCTGTGTTTTTGTTGGTTGTTTTTTTGAATTGTTTGTTTTTGAATATGATTTTTTGATGTTATATTTTTTGTTTGCGATTTTTTTGATTTTGTTTTGTGTTGTGATTGTGAGTTGTGTTTTTTGTTTGTTTGGTTTTTTTTGACTGATGTGCTATGATTGGTGTATGTTGTGTTGTGGTTGTTTTGGTTTTTCAGCTTGTTGATGATTGAACGTCTGGTGGTGTTGTTCTGATGTGATGATTTCTATTGTTTGTTGTTTTGTTTTTGTTTTGTGTTGTTTGTTTGTTTATTTTTTTGTTGTTGTTTGGCTTTTGATTTTGATTGGGTTTTTGTGTTTTGTTTTTATGATTGGGTTTGTTCCTTTTTTTGATTGAAGTGTGTGATGTGTGTTGATTGTTGTTGATGTTGATTTTGATGATTTGTTGTGATTTTGTTTTTTTTGTTGAATTTTGTGGTGAATGTTGTTTTTGATTGATTTGTTGATTGATTTTTTTTTTTTTTTTTGTGGATTGATGTTGGAATGTTTTATTAGGAAGTTTGTTTTTTTTTTTTTGATGTGTTGCCCTGATTTTTTGTTGTTTTGATTTTTTTTTTTTGTTTTCTGTTCGGCTTTTGTTGTTTTTTGTTTTGTTGTGTTTTTGTTGTTGTGTTTTGTGTTGTTTGTTTTGTGTTTTGGTTTTTGATGTGATTTGTGTGTTTGTTGTTGTTGTGTTTTTTTTTGATTTTTTAGTTTGTGTTGTTTTTGTGTGTGGTTTTGTTGTGTTGATTTTTTTTGTGTTTTTTGTTTTTTGTTTTGTGGGTGTTGTTTTGTTTGTTTTTTTGGTTTTGTTTTTGTTGTTTGATTTTTGTTTGTGTTTGTGTGTTGTTTTTTGTGTTTGTTTTGTTTTTTTTTTTTGTTGTGTTCTTTTGTGTTTAAAATATTTGTTTTTTGTTTTGTTGTGTGTGTTTTTTTTTTTGTTGT
>CAUDMG010000313.1:10000-12500 GCA_958450375.1 Homarus gammarus
AGTACAGAAACAGCTTACAATGAGAGAGAGAGAGAGAGAGAGAGAGAGAGAGAGAGAGAGAGAGAGAGCTAACTGGTATGGGCCTCACACACACAACACGTCGACACCAGGGTGGAAATTAAAGTAAATTATTCCCGACTCCCTGTTGAAGCTGAGGCCAGGCAGAGTAGGTGAGATAGCTCTCTCTCTCTCTCTCTCCTCTCTCTCTCTCATCTCTCTCTCTCTCTCTCTCTCAGACTAACACTTTACGAGTCATAAGTGTTTTACATCCAGGACAAAATATTTAAAAAAAAAAAAAAAAATTATACATCTTTAGTCAACAGGATTTTTTTTTTTTTGTTTTATGGAAAAAAAGTTTGAGTAAGAAAATTGTTTTCGCTTTAATGCTTCTTTTTAAGAGTTTGTGATACAGGAATATAAAATTAGTCTCTTTTTGACAGATAACTTCCGTGTCCAGAGAGAGAGAGAGAGAGAGATCAGAGAGAGAGGAGAGAGAGAGAGAGAGGAGAGAGAGAGAGAGAGAGAGAGAGAGATGAAGAAGAAAAATATATATAAAAAATAAAAGCTAGATACAGGAAAGACAAAGAAAGAAAGAAAGAAAGTTACAGAGAGGGAGAGAGACGAGAAAGAGAGAGAGAGAGAGAGAGAGACGAGAGAGAGAGAGGAGAGAGGAGACGAGAGAGAGGAGAGAGATAGAGAGAGAGAGAGAACACCACCACATCGCCATCTTTCATATTAAATTTAAAAAACATACAATAAAAAAAATTCCCCCACCGTCTCAATATACGCAGCAGTTCCTCACTTGTCTTCCCATATTTTCCCCGTCTCAATTTTCCCCCAACTTCCTTTTTTTTTTTTACCCTAAATATTTTCATTTTTTCTTTGATATTTTTCATGTATTTATCTATTTTTCTCTGTTTTCAATTTATCAATATTTTTCTATTTTCGTTCTTATTTATTTATTTCTCTGTTTTTTCTTATCTCTCTCTTTTCTATCTCCCTCCCATTTTATCTATCTCCTATCTCCCCTAGTCTCTCTATCACTTTTTCTCTTCTTTCTCATTATATCTCCCTATTTCTCTTCCCATTTATCTCAAAATATCCGCTCTTCTTCCTTCCTCCTCATTTATCATCATATCACTCCCTCTCCCTGTCACTTGCTTCCCATCTCCCTCCCTTGTTTCCTCTCCCTCTCCCTTATCCTCTCCCCATCCCTCTTCTTCTCTCCTCATCTCCTCTCATCCCATGTCCCTTTAAACCCTATTTCCTCTATCCCTGTCTCACCCCCTTCCCTGTCTCATCCCCCCTCCCTGTCTCACCCCCCTCCCTGTCTCATCCCCCTCCCTGTCTCTCCATACCCTCTGTCTCTCCATACCCTCTGTCTCACTCCCTACCCTTTGTCGATCTTCTCATCCTCATCTCTCTCCACCTTTTCTCCCCCCTCCCCCCCCACTCTCCCCCCTTCCCCCCACTCTCCCCCTCCCTGCATGTTGCCTCGAGGGTAAACAAGGAACTCTATTCACTCCCAACAATACATTCTCCGTCTAGTACATTAACGGGTTACGCCAGGTATATAAACAACATGACGTCAACAACATAAGGAACAATGCTCACCTGTGCCCCCCCCCCCCCCCCCCCCACACACGCTCACCTGTATAAACATATGTTCTATATTTAATTAGGATCATGTCGTTATGCCTTTCTCAACCTTTATTTATGTCTTGTCTACCTGTATACATAATTAATAAGGGTAACACCTGCCCCCCCCCTACCCCACCTACATGTATATACGTTTCATTAGGACTTGGTTGATGTATGTAAAGGTTATACATAAATACATGCCATTTACACCTGTGTACATATTCAATTAGAACCATATCGTCAGGTGGTTCTATCTAAGGGTAACACCTGTCTCCGATTACCTGTATATTGGCTTTAATTAAGGAAGATTGTTCTATTTACTAGTCATTAGAATCCCCGTTCACCTGTGTACTACCTGCCCTATCTACCTGTGCATTTATCGTTAATTAGGACCAGGTTGTTCCATCTAAGGGAAGGTTTCGTCTCCTCTACCGACAACAGGGAAAATATTGGTTCATTTACTATTGGGAATAATGTGGACTGATCTGCTCCCTTCAGTCACCGGGAATAAAGTAATTATTTTCTTACTTTAACTTCTTGATATAAAGTGGTATATTTTCTTCCTCTTTATCACTGGGAATAAACTATAAAATTAACACCTGGAAATAAAGTTTATACTCCACAACAGGGATTAAAATACAGTATAAATTCCACTACTGGGAATAAAGTCTAAATTTAACCCCTGGGAATAAAGTAAAATCCCCCAAGTGCAGAAACAATTACTCAGCCACTGAGGAAAAATAAGACTTTATTCCCTCCCACTTTACCCATTAAAAAAAATAATCCACTGGGAAAAAAATATCTGTCACACTTAAATAAATCAAGACCTTTTTAAAATCCCACTCCCGTCTCCCCCTCT
>CAUDMG010000313.1:20000-25000 GCA_958450375.1 Homarus gammarus
GACGATATGGTTCTAATTGAATATGTACACAGGTGTAAATGGCATGTATTTATGTATAACCTTTACATACATCAACCAAGTCCTAATGAAACGTATATACATGTAGGTGGGGTAGGGGGGGGGGCAGGTGTTACCCTTATTAATTATGTATACAGGTAGACAAGACATAAATAAAGGTTGAGAAAGGCATAACGACATGATCCTAATTAAATATAGAACATATGTTTATACAGGTGAGCGTGTGTGGGGGGGGGGGGGGGGCACAGGTGAGCATTGTTCCTTATGTTGTTGACGTCATGTTGTTTATATACCTGGCGTAACCCGTTAATGTACTAGACGGAGAATGTATTGTTGGGAGTGAATAGAGTTCCTTGTTTACCCTCGAGGCAACATGCAGGGAGGGGGAGAGTGGGGGGAGGGGGGAGAGTGGGGGGGAGGGGGGAGAAAAGGTGGAGAGAGATGAGGATGAGAAGATAGACAAAGGGTAGGGAGTGAGACAGAGGGTATGGAGAGACAGAGGGTATGGAGAGACAGGGAGGGGGATGAGACAGGGAGGGGGGTGAGACAGGGAGGGGGGTGAGACAGGGAAGGGGGTGAGACAGGGATAGAGGAAATAGGGTTAAAGGGACATGGGATGAGAGGAGATGAGGAGAGAAGAAGAGGGATGGGGAGAGGATAAGGGAGAGGGAGAGGAAACAAGGGAGGGAGATGGGAAGCAAGAGACAGGGAGAGGGAGTGATATGATGATAAATGAGGAGGAAGGAAGAAGAGCGGATAATTTTGAGATAAATGGGAAGAGAAATAGGGAGATATAATGAGAAAGAAGAGAAAAAGTGATAGAGAGACTAGGGGAGATAGGAGATAGATAAAATGGGAGGGAGATAGAAAAGAGAGAGAAATAAATAAATAAGAACGAAAATAGAAAAATATTGATAAATTGAAAACAGAGAAAAATAAATAAATACATGAAAAATATCAAAGAAAAAATGAAATTATTCAGGGTAAAAAAAAAAAGGAAGTTGGGGGAAAATTGAGACGGGGAAAATATGGGAAGACAAGTGAGGAACTGCTGCGTATATTGAGACGGTGGGGGAATTTTTTTTATTGTATGTTTTTTAAATTTAATATGAAAGATGGCGATGTGGTGGTGTTCTCTCTCTCTCTCTCTCTCTCTCTCTCTCTCTCTCTCTCTCTCTCTCTCTCTCTCTCTCTCTCTCTCTCTCTTTCTCCCTCTCTGTAACTTTCTTTCTTTCTTTCTTTGTCTTTCCTGTATCTAGCTTTTATTTTTTATATATATCTTTCTTCTTCATCTCTCTCTCTCTCTCTCTCTCTCTCTCTCTCTCTCTCTCTCTCTCTCTCTCTCTCTCTCTCTCTCTCTCTCTGGACACGGAAGTTATCTGTCAAAAAGAGACTAATTTATATTCCTGTATCACAAACTCTTAAAAAGAAGCATTAAAGCGAAAACAATTTTCTTACTCAAACTTTTTTTCCATAAAACAAAAAAAAAAAAAATCCTGTTGACTAAAGATGTATAATTTTTTTTTTTTTTTTACATATTTTGTCCTTGATGTAAAACACTTATGACTCGTAAAGTGTTTGTCTGAGAGAGAGAGAGAGAGAGAGAGAGAGAGAGAGAGAGAGAGAGAGAGAGAGAGCTATCTCACCTACTCTGCCTGGCCTCAGCTCAACAGGGAGTCGGGAATAATTTACTTTAATTTCCACCCTGGTGTCGACGTGTTGTGTGTGTGAGGCCCATACCAGTTAGCTCTCTCTCTCTCTCTCTCTCTCTCTCTCTCTCTCTCTCTCTCTCTCATTGTAAGCTGTTTCTGTACTATCTGTGTGCGTGCGTGTGTGTGTGTGTGTGTGTGTGCGTGTGTGTGTGTGTGTGTGTGTGTGTGTATTTCGAAACATTTTCAACAATTTTGGTCACGTTTCAACCCCCCCCCCCCCCCCTTCTTTCTTCGGTCTTGGGTGTTCAGTCACTGTCTTTAATCCTCTCTGTCTCTTTCTGTCACTTTTTTCACGCTTTATCTGTCTTTTTCACTTTATCTATCTATCTATCTATCTATCTATGCTACTTATGCTACTTAACCCTACTTACAACAAAAGACTCACGTTACTTATGATAATTAAATCTTTCCATTATACAATCAACGTTACTTAAGAGCTAGTTTTTGTTACACTTATTACCACAAGAAACAAAGTAACATCATTTGTGTTACTTAAGTGTTGTTACTGAGTGATTTGTGTGTGTGTGTGTTTGTTTGCGAGATAACGAGGTAGTTGAGTGACGTAGTGAATGATGGTGGTGGTTTGGGATGTAACTATGACAACCTGTGCTTGTGTAACTCAGTCAGGTGTGCTTGTATAACTAAGTCAGGTGTGCTTGTATAACTCAGTTAGGTGTGCTTGTATAACTCAGTCAGGTGTGCTTGTATAACTAAGTCAGGTGTGCTTGTATAACTAAGTCAGGTGTGCTTGTATAACTCAGTTAGGTGTGCTTGTATAACTCAGTCAGGTGTGCTTGTATAACTAAGTCAGGTGTGCTTGTATAACTCAGTTAGGTGTGCTTGTATAACTCAGTTAGGTGTGCTTGTATAACTAAGTCAGGTGTGCTTGTATAACTAAGTCAGGTGTGCTTGTATAACTAAGTCAGGTGTGCTTGTATAACTCAGTCAGGTGTGCTTGTTTAACTCAGTCAGGTGTGCTTGTATAACTTTTTAAGTCAGGTGTACTTAGGAAACTCTTAGGTTAGATGTGATTGAATAACGATTTAAGTCAGGTGTGCTTGGAAAACGTTTTAGTCAGGTATACCAGTAAAAACCCTATCAGTTGTGCTTGAGAAACTCCTAAAGTCAGATGTGCTTGGAAAACCTTTACAGTCGACCTTTTAAGAAACTTTCGTCCCCTCCTTATGACGTTTGATGATGTCATGGCGGCCGGGAGGGGTGGGTGGGGGGGGGGGGGGTTGAAGACTTTTTAAAGGCGCCTCACAGTGATCGTCTGCTCCTGGAGGCTCCCATAAAGGTTCTGTAATGTTGGCGTCACTTTTCAACTCTCTCTCTCTCTCTCTCTCTCTCTCTCTCTCTCTCTCTCTCTCTCTCTCTCTCTCTCTCTCTCTCTCTCTCTCTCACGCATCACCAGCTCCAGCGCCTCTTAGTTTAAGCTCCCATTTCCTTCCCATTTCCCATCCCCCAAGAGGCTTCCAGAAATTAGAAGAGGAGTGTTTCGAGGAAGTAGTTGTTGGCTTCCAGGGAATAGTTGGGAGGCTGTGAATAAAATAAGTTAAGGCTTCCAGAGGGTGACTGGCGCCTCCAAACCCTAATTTAACTTGATAAGATATAATTTTAACTTTACCTAACCCACCCATAGCCTAACCTAACCTAACCTAACCCACCCATAGTTTAACCTAGCCTAACCTAACCTAACCCAACTTAACCTAACCTAACCTTACCAAACCAAACGAATTTTTTTTTAAAGGGTCTCATGAAAATTTGGTCAAGTTTCTAAGACCAGTTCTGGGTCCTGGGTCCGGCTCTTGGTCCCGGGTCCGGCTCTTGGTCCCGGGTCCGGCTCTTGGTCCCGGGTCCGGCTCTTGGTCCCGGGTCCGGCTCTTGGTCCCGGGTCCGGCTCTTGGTCCCGGGTCCGGCTCTTGGTCCCGGGTCCGGCTCTTGGTCCCGGGTCCGGCTCTTGGTCCCGGGTCCGGCTCTTGGTCCTGGGTCCGGCTCTTGGTCCCGGGTCCGGCTCTTGGTCCCGGGTCCGGCTCTTGGTCCTGGGTCCGGCTCTTGGTCCCGGGTCCGGCTCTTGGTCCTGGGTCCGGCTCTTGGTCCCGGGTCCGGCTCTTGGTCCTGGGTCCGGCTCCTGGTCCTGGGTCCGGCTCTTGGTCCCGGGTTCGGCTCAGGTTGTCCGCGTAACTCACGGGTTAAGAGCAAGACACATCCGGATATAATTGGACTTGTGAGTTGTGTGTGAGAGAGAGAGAGAGAGAGAGAGAGAGAGAGAGAGAGAGAGAGAGAGAGAGAGAGAGGTAAAGCGAATTGTGCAAAGCCTTGTGGGAAAGTTCAGCTGGAGAGAGGCTGGCCATGTTGCTGGGAGAGAGAGAGAGAGAGAGAGAGAGAGAGAGAGAGAGAGAGAGAGAGAGAGAGAGACTGATACAATTTACTGTCACTCATGAGTTATGGATCACCATTAAAACCCTGAAATATTCACTTCACAGACGCCACAACCCGTATCTTACAGCCCAAGAATCCTTTACCGAGGAAAGAGATAAAAGAGAGAGATAAAAAGAATGGGGAGAGATAGAGTGAGTTTGAGGGAGAGAGATAAAGAGAGAATGAGAAATATGGTGTCGTATATGTGTGTGTGTGTGTGTGTGTGTGTGTGTGTGTGTGTGTGTGTAGATTGATAGACTGGTAGATATCTCATCATCATCATTATCATCATCAGTTCTCCCAATAATTCTTTTTCTTCTTCTTCTTCTCCTTCTTCTTCTTTCTTTTTCTTCTTCTTATTATTATTATTATTTTATTTTTTCATATTATTTATTTATTTATATATATATATATATATATATATATATATATATATATATATATATATATATATATATATATATATATATTTCCATTGTCTTCCTCACCATCCTCCTCCTCGTCTTCCTCACCATCCTCCCCCTTGTCTTCCTCACCATCCTCCTCCTTGTCTTCCTCACCATCCTCCTCCTTGTCTTCCTCACCATCCTCCCCCTTGTCTTCCTCACCATCCTCCCCCTTGTCTTCCTCACCATCCTCCTCCTTGTCTTCCTCACCATCCTCCTCCTTGTCTTCCTCACCATCCTCCCCCTTGTCTTCCTCACCATCCTCCTCCTCGTCTTCCTCACCATCCTCCTCCTTGTCTTCCTCACCATCCTCCTCCTTGTCTTCCTCACCATCCTCCTCCTTGTCTTCCTCACCATCCTCCTCCTTGTCTTCCTCACCATCCTCCTCGTCTTCCTCACCATC
>CAUDMG010000313.1:30000-52500 GCA_958450375.1 Homarus gammarus
AGAGAGAGAGAGAGAGAGAGAGAGAGAGAGAGAGAGTCATCCTATGCTCGCAATACACTTCCTTTGACACATGTAATTTGGTTTACACTCACTAGGGGTTGTCTGTCTGTCTGTCTATCTGTCTGTCTATAGGTATCTGTCTGTTTCTAAGTCTGTCTGTCTGTCTGTTCTAGTCTAGTCTGTTGTCTGTTCTAAGTGTCTGTCTGTTTCTAAGTCTCTCTGTCTGTCTGTCTGTCTGTTTCTAAGTCTCTGTCTGTCTGTTTCTAAGTCTGTCTGTCTGTCTGTTTCTAAGTCTCTCTGTCTGTCTGTCTGTCTGTTTCTAAGTCTCTGTCTGTCTGTTTCTAAGTCTCTCTGTCTGTCTGTCTGTCTGTTTCTAAGTCTCTCTGTCTGTCTTTAAGTCCGTACGACATTCTATTTAAGTGTTAATAAAGAGGGAAAAAATAAGATAGAGAATAAGACGTAGAGGAAGAAAAAGGAGAATAATAAGAAAAATAATAATGATAAGAGGAAAAGAAGATGAAAGAACATATTACAGAGGCAAAGAGGAAGAGAGGGAGGGAGGGAGGGAGCAGGGAGGGAGCAGGGAGGGAGAGAGTCAGAGAGGGGAAGAGAGAGAGAGAAAGAGAGAAAGAGAGAGAGACTTAACCACACAACGAACGGTATTGTTGAGGACGAAAAAAATCGGAATTAGTGAAAGGATAACTCTCTCTCTCTCTCTCTCACTCTCTCTTACGAAAAGATAATTAGTTATAAACTTTCATGGACACACAAACAAAGAACATAACACACACACACACACACACACACACACACACACACACACACACACACACACACACACACACACATACACACACACACACAGAGTATTAATTATAAATCCAAATCACCCAATAACAACCTTCCCCCCTCCCCTCCACCCCCCTTTCACCCCTCCCCATCCACACCCCTCCCCTCGACACCCCTCCCCCTCCTCCCCCCTCCCTTCCACCCCCCACCTTCCCCTAAAAGCACCAAAATAACGACGGTCTCATTTTCCGGGTGAACGTGTTAGAAAAGCAGATTCCTCGTGTCGCCTGAAGAGTGAACTGAACACAAGAGGCAGCAAAGAGTCATTGTTCTCCTAAATTACTGAGTCAAGAGAGGAGCTCACCTGCTGAACTCTCTTATAGACGTGGTGGGTGGGGGTGCATGGTGGGTGGGGGGTGGTGGGTAGGGGGTGGGGGGTGGTGGGTGGGGGGTGGTGCATGGTGGGTGGGGGTGCATGGTGGGTGGGAGGGTGGTGCATGGTGGGTGGGGGTGGTGCATGGTGGGTGGGTGGGGGTGCATGGTGGGTGGGGGGTTGTGCATGGTAGGGAGGAGGGGGGTAGGGAAGGGTGCATGGTAGGAAGGAGGCAGGGAGGCTTGCATGGTTGGTAGGGAGGCAAGGAGGAGGCGTGCATGGCAGGGAGGGAAGCAGGGAAGGGTGCATGGTAAGGAGGGAGAGAGGGAGTCATGCGGACAGAAAGGGAGGGAAGCAGACACGGAAAAGGGAGGGAGAGAAGGGTGACGTTATAGAGGGAGGCTACTTGTATTACTAATATTTGCATTATCACCATCATCATCATTTTAAGTCATCACTAATTGCATCTTTCTTGTCTTTCAGGTGAGTTAATTGGACAACTACCTGGGTAATGACTTCCCCCAGGACAGCAGGTGAGGTACTGTAGGCGTGGAGTAGGTGGACTGTTGACTCTCCTCCTGCTCTTGCCTCCTTCAACAATGGTTACAGTTCGCAGGAGTTGATTAGTTGCTGGCTGTTAAATGAAGTCATGACGTCACATTGGCAACTTCACAACTATATTTTATTTCTATTATAATAGAAAATCTAAATTATAAAAAGGTTGTACCTTTATCGATGACGTAGCAGCTAGTTAACGAATCAGCTGTCGGGGATAATTATGGTTGCCTAGGAAACAAAAAATGGGCGGAGCTTAGTCGACAGGTTAATTTGTAAATAAACACAAAACATTTTGCATACAAGTTTAGGTAAATAATATATAATGTATTATCTGGATATACATACCAAAGCTTAACATGTATTACTCTATACTTATGTAGTTTATATACATATGTGTGGAGTAGAGAGAGGTGTGTTTCTTCGTCTGTGCGTTCAGTCGGCCATTCTCTCGTACGTTCCTCCCTGTAGCAGCTGAGGTCCCGTACACCTGGAGGTTAATGAGTCCGTGTGTATTTTGCTCACCTTGTATGTATTATAATTAACCATACGTAAACAACATGAAATTCTTGACTTGATTAGGGTTTTGGAGGGTCAAGGAAGGTCAAATAGCACGCGTGGAAGGTTGCATACTGACGAGCCTTACACGACACAGTCACTATGCATTAATTTCTACACCTGATTAAGTTCGGGAGGTCATAAGGATAGGTCAAAGGTCACACGCGCTAGGATACCTTTGTGTACAAGATATCCCTCAAGCCTGGCCTCATCATGCTATCACGTGAGGTGTCTTACAAGGCTTTACTCACCTGACTACCTCTTGAAGGTCACAGGTACAGGTCAAAGGTCACGGATTATTTTATTTATTTATTTGTTTGTTTGTTTGTGTATTAGTAAACATTTCATTTGTGTTTACGTCTAGACCGGTCTGTTGATTATGTAAACACTTTAATGTTTACAGACCCTTAAGTTTCTCTGGTGGTTCAACATTTTTGTGTCGTTTGCATATGTGTGTTTTATGGAGAATTAAACCACGTACGTATTTTATGAATAATTAAACCTCTTACGTATTTTATGAAGAATTAAACCTCGTACGTATTTTATGAAGAATTAAACCTCGTACGTATTTTATGAAGAATTAAACCTCGTACGTATTTTATGAAGAATTAAACCTCGTACGTATTTTATGAAGAATTAAACCTCGTACGTGTTTTATGAAGAATTAAACCTCGTACGTATTTTATGAAGAATTAAACCTCGTACGTATTTTATGAAGAATTAAACCTCGTACGTATTTTATGAAGAATTAAACCTCGTACGTATTTTATGAAGAATTAAACCTCGTACGTATTTTATGAAGAATTAAACCTCGTACGTATTTTATGAAGAATTAAACCTCGTACGTGTTTTATGGAGAATTTATCCGTGTTTTTACCCTTATTAAAATTAAACCTTTTGCCCCGAGGTAGATATTTTATTTCCCGGGAGTTCAACAGGTAATGACACGCTGTTGTGGAATTCATTATACATAGGGGGAACAAATAAATATATATATATACGTTTTGTACATATTGTTGTCCGTGTGTTTGTCATTTGTGTATTTGTTTTGCTTGTTATTATTCAGCCGACGATAACCCCACGAAAATAGGTCGGTCAGTGACATTGTGTCTGCCTGTCTGTCTGTTTGTCTGTTTTTCTATCTATCTATCTGTCTAGTTAGATAAATAGGTACACAGATGAGATAGATAGATAGATAGATAGATAGATAGATAGACATATAGATAGATATACAGACAGACAGACAGACAGACAGACAGAAAAATACGACGTTGAACACTAAACATAACATGAAGGTGAAGCAAGAGGGAAGGGGGGAGAGAGGGGCAATGGGGGGGAGGGGGAGAGAGAGGCAATGGGGGAGAGGAAGAGAGGGGCAATGGGGGGAGGGGGAGAGAGGGGCAATGGGGGGAGGGGGAGAGAGGGGCAATGGGGGGGAGGGGGAGAGAGGGGCAATGGGGGGAGGGGGAGAGAGAGGCAATGGGGGGAGGGGAAGAGAGGGGCAATGGGGGGAGGGGGAGAGAGGGGCAATGGGGGGGAGGGGGAGAGAGGGGCAATGGGGGGAGGGGGAGAGAGAGGCAATGGGGGGAGGGGAAGAGAGGGGCAATGGGAGGAGGGGGAGAGAGAGGCAATGGGGGGAGGGGGGAGACGGGGGGAACCATACATATCCCTATCACACATTGTTATCTCTCGCGGTCTAATTGGCACGGTGTGTATGTCAATTATCGAGTGCCAATTTTTACCTAACTTTAATACCAAAAAAATAAAGTTATTTGAAATGGATTGGATTTGTGTGTGTGTGTGTGTGTGTGTGTGTGTGTGTGTGTGTGTGTGTGTGTGTGTGTGTGTGTGTGTGTGTGATTCTACTGTCAGCATATATGAATTCGTTTTCAATACAATATTTTTAACTATTCTACACAACAGGATTAAAAAAAATATATATATAAAAAGACCCCATAAAGACCAACAGACAGACGGTGACAGGTGAGGTATCGGCTACCTTTGATCACCGATATCGCAGTGTGCATTCTGGAAAAAAAATTATAATTATCGGAAATATATGAACAGGTAACACAGGTAGTCCTTGTATTGTACTGCTGTCACACCTGTATGTACCTGAGGAGTGGATGGATGAAAATTATTATTATTATTATTATTTCTCATAGCAATAGTAGTAATAGTATAATAGTCCTTTATACCGGAATAGCAATAGTAATAATAATAACCATTTTTTACCATAATTCACAAAAAAAATAAATAAATAAATAAATAAATAAAATAAACAAAGAAAATATAATGCAAAAATTCGATGAGTTTTCTTTCATTAAAACTCTAAACCCGTCTATCAAGTCTCAACCCAACCCAACCTAACCTAACCTAACCCAACCCAACCCAACCTACCAAGTCTCAACCCAACCCAACCTAACCCAACCCAACCTAACCTAACCTAACCTAACCTAACCCAACCCAACCTAACCCAACCCAACCCAACCTAACCTACCAAGTCTCAACCCAACCTAACCTAACCTAACCTAACCTACCAAGTCTCAACCCAACCCAACCCAACCCAACCTAACCTACCAAGTCTCAACCCAACCTAACCTAACCCAACCCAACCTAACCTAACCTAACCTACCAAGTCTCAACCCAACCCAACCTAACCTAACCTAACCTAACCTACCAAGTCTCAACCCAACCCAACCCAACCTAACCTAACCTAACCTACCAAGTCTCGACCCAACCCAACCCAACCTAACCTACCAAGTCTCAACCCAACCCAACCCAACCTAACCTAACCTAACCTAACCTACCAAGTCTCGACCCAACCCAACCTAACCTAACCTAACCTACCAAGTCTCAATCAAGGAAGTCGACTCATTTTAGAGGTTATTTATCCCTGTAGACAAACAAGGTGATGGCAACGACCCCGTGAGAGAGAGAGAGAGAGAGAGAGAGAGAGAGAGAGAGAGAGAGAGAGAGAGAGAGAGAGAGAGAGAGAGAGAGAGAGGGGAGAGGTTAATATACACTGTTATTCAGATTTTCTTAAAAGGTCTTCAAATTAAGTTAATTCGATTCTTATGTTTTACCTCCCACCCAACGAGATGTTACCATGGCAACCACTAACACTACGGTCTCTCTCTCTCTCTCTCTCTCTCTCTCTCTCTCTCTCTCTCTCTCTCTCTCTCTCTTCTGTTGATCTTTGTCCTTTGCTCTCTGTCTGTCTCTTCGCTTTCTGTGTTTATTTATCTGTTTTGTTTATTTCTCTCTTTCCTCTTCATTCACCCTCAGCTCTATCTATCTATCCATCTATCTATCCATCCATCTATCTATCTAACCTAAAATACACGAAATAGAATACAATAACATCAATATAATAAAAATTACAAATAACAAAATAAATCACAACATTGGGTATTTTTTTTCTATAAGCTCTTTAAGGAATCAAATATAAAACACAAATACATTACATTTTATTTGTTGCTGAAAGTCATACATTAAACAAATACACAACAAAGACACAAGTACATTAGTTACAAATACATTTACTTAACCTAATAGTTATGAGAAATGTAATTAGATATTGAATTATTATTACATTCCACTACGTATAGTACTCAACACCACCACGTACAGTACACACCACCACCACGTATAGTACACAACACCACCACGTACAGTACACAATACCACGTATAGTACACACCACCACCACGTACAGTACACACCACCACTACGTTCAGTACACACCACCACCACGTACAGTACACAACACCACCACGTACAGTACACAACACCACCACGTACAGTACACACCACCACCACGTACAGTACACAACACCACGTATAGTACAAACCACCACTACGTTCAGTACACACCACCACCACGTACAGTACACAACACCACCACGTACAGTACACAACACCGCTACGTTCAGTACACACCACCACCACGTACAGTACACAACACCACCACGTACAGTACACACCACCACCACGTACAGTACACAACACCACCACGTACAGTACACAACACCACCACGTACAGTACACAACACCACCACGTTCAGTACACACCACCACCACGTACAGTACACAACACCACCACGTACAGTACACACCACCACCACGTACAGTACACAACACCACGTACAGTACACACCACCACGTACAGTACACAACACCACCACGTACAGTACACAACACCACCACGTTCACTACACACCAGTTAAAGCAGTAGAGTGGTGAGAGAGAGAGAGAGAGAGAGAGAGAGATAGAGAGAGAGAGAGAGAGAGAGAGAGCGTGATCGTGTTCCTGACTGTGGTCTCTGATAACTGAATAGGATGGTTAGGCAGTAGTTGAGCTGTTACGAACAAGCGACCCTGGTGTTTAGCTATTTTTAATCTCGTTCAATATAGGTCAAGTGCTGTCTAAACTATCCTATTCAGTTATTAGAGAACCACAGTCAGGAATACGATCACGCTCTCTCTCTCTCTCTCTCTCTCTCTCTCTCTCTCTCTCTCTCTCTCACAAGGTCAGTGAGAAACTCGGCAAAGGTAACAAGAATACTCGATGAACGACAGGTAAAATCCGGGACACAACGAGTGATAATTAATGGTCCGCCTCACCTTCCGTCAACAAAACACACTTACGGGTTCTCAGAATTCCTGCTCCTTGTGAGAGATTTGTCTAACTGGTTCACTTCCACGACTACACAATGATGGATTCACAAAGGTTCTTCCGTTCATTTTTTCCCCAATATCTTGATGATAAGAGAACGTATCCAACAACTGGCTCACTCAAGTTATCTCATAATGATATATCCTCAAAGGTGTGTATAACAAAATATTTCTTAATTTAAAAACACTGAAGACGCAAAAATGTTTCAAAACAACGAACGATTCTCAAAGTTTCCTGCGTTAAATTTTTTCCCTCCACCGTGTGTGTGTGTGTGTGTGTGTGTGAGTGTGTGTGTGTGTGTGTGTGTGTGTGTGTGTGTGTGTGTGTGTGTGTGAAATCAAAAGTTATCTGTCTCTAATCAAAAGTTTATAAAGTTAACTCTACCTCCACAAAACAAAATGTCAAATGATTTTCACAAAACTTGGTAGAAGTGGCGCATGTTTACAAGGAATAATGATGTAAAATTCTTCTCACATCTCCAGTTAAGAGGAAATATTAACTGGCGAACCTTTATGAATCCATCTTTGTAGCGTAACATAAGTGAAACAGTTTGATACGTTCTCACTCCTCAGTTTAAAGAAAATTATGACGTCATTATAGGCGAGAACCAATTACCACATGACCCCTCCCCAATACGCGACGTCATTATAGGCGAGAACCAATCACCACCTAAATCCTCCCCAATACGCGACGTCATTATAGCCAAGAACCAATCACCACTTGACTTCTTAATACACGACATCATTATTGCCAAGAACCAATCACCACATAACTCCTCCCCAATACGCGACGTCATTACAGGCGAAAACCAATCACCACATGACTTCTTAATACACGACGTCATTATAGGCGAGAACCAATCACCACATAACTCCTCCCCAATACACGACGTCATTATAGGCGAACACCAATCACCACATGACTCCTCCTCAAAATTATGACGTCATTATAGGCTAGAACCAATCACCACATGACTCCTCTCCAATACGCGTGGAACCTGGCAAATCTGGTGTGAGTTGATGTATAACAAGGGTGTGATAGAGGTGGTGTGAGAGATTAGTTAGACCACCACCATACATCACCTTGTTGACAGCCAGACTCACTCCACTACCTTGTGTTGCCTCTGTGTTGGGCTGTCTTCATTTGTTTTTATTATAGAAGTTTGTGTTTGTATGTGTGTTATTGTTGTTGTTATTCTTGTTATTGGTGATGTTATTGTTATTGTTGTTATTATTATTGTTGTTATGGTTGTAGGTATTGGTGGTGTTGCTATTATTATTATTATTATTATTATTATTATTATTATTATTATTATTATCTATTATTATTATTATTATTATTATTATTATTATTATTATTATTATGTGTGATTTATCTTATAAGAGAGGAGGAAATGAATTAATTAACCTGAGACAATACCTACTGTACACCTGACACCTGCAGGATATAGAGAGTAGGGGGAGAGTTAGGTGAATGGGGGGTGTGAGGAATAGACGATGACAGGAGGAAGTGGAGGAAAAGGATAAGGGGGAGGAGGAGGAGGAGAGGGGAAAAGAGGGGGGTAGAAGAGACAGAGGAAGAAGAGGAGGAAAAGAGAACAAGGAAGAGGAGGAGGAGGAAGAAGAGGAGAAACAGGAAGAGGAGGTGGAAGAAAATGTAATAGAAAAGGGGGAGAAAGAAGAGAAGAAGGAAAAGGCGATAGAGGAGTGGAGGGAAGAAGGAGAAAGAGGAGGAGAAATATGTCAGTTGTTGTGACATTTAAACATTACGTTGGTAAAAATATTTCCTAAAGGTGTGGTGATGGAGGGTGACGTCTCTCTCTCTCTCTCTCTCTCTCTCTCTCTCTCTCTCTCTCTCTCTCTCTCTCTCGTCTCAAGCGTCATAATCTCACGGCACAAAAGGTGAAAATATCATCCGGTAATTGATTGCTTTGGGATTCGTAAAATTGTGCTGTGCAGGGTGTCTGAGATAACTGGAGAGGGAGGGGGAGTGGGAGGGAGAATGAGAGAGGAAGGGAGATATCAGGAGAGGGGGGAGAGTGAGGGAGATGACAAGAGAGAGAGAGAGAGAGAGAGAGAGTAGACTGGACGTGGCTCAAGAATAAAGGCATTATATATAAGAGAAAATGAGAGAGAGAAAATATGGAAAGGAATATAAGGGACAGGATAAGGTGGGATGGGAGAGAGACTAAATGAGGGAGAGGTTAACGTGGGAAGGGATAGATGGAAGAGAGTGAGAAGGATAACGTAAGAGAGAGTAGGGAGTGAGGAAGAAGATGGGAAAGATGATGATAAGGAATGATTTAATGGGAAAGGAGAAGATGGTAAGTATCTAAGAGGGTGGGAAAGGTAGAAGTTCTTAAGATGGGAAAGGTGTGAGAGAGAGAGGGTGAGATAAAGAAGGGAAGGACGAGAGAACAGTTTGTAAGGCATCATGAAATCACCCTCAACGTCCTATCCGTCACCCCCCCCCCCCCCCCCCACCTACGTCTGTCCACCCTGTCAACGCGAAAACTCCTGAAAGTGTTGACAGATCTTATTGAAACTTGACGGGGATGATATTCCACCCAAGAGCTAGGCTGAGTTTGCTGTTAGGTCTGATCCGATTACAATTGTCGATTTAATTGGTATTATTGTATTTTTATTATTGTTTTATTTTTATTTTTTATTTATTTATTTATTTGATTTTATTTATTTATTTGTTCATTTATTTTACATTTCTAGAGGACATATTAAGAATTTTTCGAGGATTTATCGTGAGTTCGACTTAAGACGGACGTATACTTGTAGGGTTCAGTTCTCAATAAGGTTATTTAAATCAATTATTGTAGTTAAGAATATTCCCAATTGCTTGTTAAATAACCATGGGAGATTATCGTTAAATATTGGTAATTAACCTTTGTGTAATAATTCTTTTTACTCATTTCTTTTAGTTTATTCTCTTCTCTTCTCTTCTCTTCTCTTCTCTCTGTTTCTTTCATAATCTAACAACATTTCAAAACACTCATAAAATATTAACCAGGTTTCATCATGACTAAAGGCTATTGGGCTAATTACCTGCCTTCATAATTACCCAAACATTCCTCCACTAATTTAACTCAACATCACAATCATCACAGTCATCACCACCACAATCACCACAATCACCATAATCACCACAACCATCACAATCACCGCTATCACCACAATCACCACAACCATCACAATCACCACTATCACCACAACCACCACACTCATCACCATTAATCGACCCCAAAATATAAACTGAGTCTTGTGGAGGAGTTCAATAAAGACTGGTAACTCTGCCGTGTGGTCTAATATATTAGTAAACACGGGTGAACACGGCCGCCTTACCTGAGACTCCTGATAACAACACCAACAACACCGAACTACCTTCCTCTAATGGCTGTTGTGTACTGTAACCAGGTGATTCAGCCTACGTGTTTAAAGATCTTAGTTGTCTAAATACTGAGAGACATGAAGTAACTAGGTATATTAATAGCTATTGTATGTGGAAGGAAGTGGCTGAGAATACGTGTTGTAAGAACCTCGTTGTTGAAATGTGGAAATATATTAGATTTCCTGTTAGAGTATTTGAACTTTTAGTGTGGGGAATAATTTAGCTCAAGTGTGTAGGTGTAGGAAACCATTAACACACGACAAAGACGTCTAATTACCTGTCTTAATTGCCCTTCCTACAGGTAAGATCACCTCTGGGGGACGGCTAATGAGACGTGGTGATTTGATATTGTTTTCGAGTTGTATTTGTGATTTGGGGAATATCTGTCTGTGCTGTACCTGTGTCCGTCTATGTACTTGTATCTATAATGATCTTTGTATCTCTACCTGTACTTGTAATAGTACTTGCACCTGTACTAATACTAGTCCATGTACTTTTACCTCTACTACTACCTTGCCTCTTGTCCTTGTACCCATACCTGTACCTACCCATACACCTGCACCTGTACCGTAGTTTGAGAATTAATCAACAAAGTAAGACAACATCATAGCACTAAACCTACCCTAGTTCAATGTGTCATCACGGGTTGGGTGCTCAGCTCAGGTATGTCTGGGAAACTCATTAGCTTTGTCCAGGTGAGAAGAAGAGAGTGCGTCATCATCTGTGTGTCGTAACTTTGGCGTGAGCGAAACATATTGACTAATGGTAGATGGACGTATATTTTCTCCTTTGTACATTTTAAATTCTCTCTGGCAATGCGTAAAATTTATCGCCGAGTCCTTGACATTTAAAATTGAAATCAGTGAATCTTTTCCCTACAGTTTGATATTTTAAAAATATAACTAATAATACGTAAATAAATATAAAACAATATATAAATAAGCAATAAATGAATAAATATAAACTAAATACATTACTTACTCAGATACTAACTTATTTAACAGTGTATAATAAACATTGAAATACATATATTCAGCTGTTATATATTAGATCGTGAATGTTTTAATGATTTCCAGTGACTGTGTGTTAACTGTACAGTAAAGTCAAACCAGTCACTGGAAACTGATTGGTTCTGTCAGCTGAAAGATTAATATATATATTTCTGTTAACTAAAATATCGATTGAAAAGGAAAAAAAATGATGGATTTCTCTATTTTTATAAACTGGATAATATGATTTGTCTATATTTGTATCTTTAGTCATCATTGTTTATCTACTTATTATTATTATTATTATTATTATTAGTAGTAGTAGTAGTAGTAGTAGTAGTAGAAGTAGTAGTACTAATTCAGAACGTTGATCAAGGCAGCTTCACTCCTCTGGTGTTCACAACCTCTGGTGGGATGGGACCAAGTGCAAGATGTTTCTACGCCAGACTCGCGGAGGTGATCTCCGAACAGAAGCAGCAGCCCAGAAGTTATGTTACAGCCTGGATGAGATGTCGACTGTCCTTCTCTCTGCTTAGGTCGGCTTTGTTCTGCCTCAGGGGAACCAGAGCATCGGCCCCAAAGCCGACAACAGTTGCAGATATTGACTATGAGACAACAGTCACTGAATGCCGCATAGATCTGCGGCTCAACTAACTCAACACAGATAGGGTAGCTACGTATGTATTAGGATATTTAATTTTAAGGTATTAAAATGGTGGCGACGGTGTGGCTGTTGTGGGAGGCTGGAGGCCGCGTTTAAAAAAAAGTAGTAGTAGTAGTAGTAGTAGTAGTAGTATTTTCTTGACTGATAACTTAAGTTTTATCATCCATTACTTAACGGTAAAAAATTAGGTAAACAGAAAGCTTCATAATTTATACTTCTGAGCACAAGCTGGTGGTCTGTGTTGCAAATTGCGGTGTCAATTATCTTGGAGTTAGGGTAGAGGGCGGTGTGTGTGTGTGTGGGTGTGTGTGTGTGTGTGTGTGTGTGTGTGTGTGTGTGCGTGCGCGCGCGTGACCTCCAAACCCATACTGTTAAAGCACACACCACGATATTATCCCATCTAAATTTCATGTACATTACTTAAACAACAACACAACAAGGAACTAAAATCCACAAATGAATCATTGTTGTGACTTTTAAATCACCAAAAAAATCCCAAAGTAGAAAAAAATCCTTCAATGTTAATTACCATTGTATAGAGATTATGATAAGGAATATTTATACCTTCCTAATTGGTGTAATATTGACCAAACACCAGCCTAACGTGTTAAGTGGATGACCTTTGACCTTGTATTTTAAGGGGGGAAGTGGGTGACCTTTGACCTTGTATTTTAAAAGGGAAAGTGGGTGACCTTTGACCTTGTATTTTAAGGGGGGAAGTGGGTGACCTTTGACCTTGTATTTTAAAAGGAAAAGTGGGTGACTTTTGACCTTGTATTTTAAGGGGGAGTGAGTGACCTTTGATCTTGTATTTTAGGGGGGAAGTGGATGACCTTTGACCTTGATATCAGAAAAACTAATAAAATTTGGTCAATATAAGAAAGACTAGAGAAATGACCTGTGTGTATTGGAGGAGGGTAAAAGCCTAACAGGTGATTAATTTATTGGTTCACACAGAGGGAGTGACGATTAATTCCTAGTAGAGGTAGGAGGAGGAGGAGGAAGGAGAGGAAGAAGAAGAGGAGGAGGAGGAGGGGAAGAAGAAGAGGAGGAGGTGAAAGAGGAGGAGAAGGGGAGGAAGAGGAGGAGGAAGGGGAGGAAGAAGAAGAGGAGGAAGAGGAGGAGGAGGGGGAAGAAGAGGAGGAGGAAGAGGAGGAAGAAAAAGCGGAATGAAAAAAGACAAATAAAGTGTAAAAGATAAAGATGAAGAAGAAATGAAAGAAAGGGGATAAGATGGAGGAGAAGAATGAGAAAGAATAAGATGGATGGAAGAATAAGAAAGAAGGAGAAGAGGAAAGAAGAAGGAGGAGTGGAGGAGAAAGAAAAAAAAATAAAAAACAGGATGAAAGATGGACAAATGAGGTTAGGCGAAAGAAAGAAAGATAAAAGAAGACAATGAAGAAGAAGAAATAGAAGAAGAAAAGGAGAAAATAATAAGAAAAACAAACAAAAGAAGAATAAGAAAGAACACAGAAGAAACATCTCTTCCTGTCCTTGGCGAAATAATAATGATAATAACAATAACACTAAAAATAATAATAATGATAACAAGAGTAACAATAACAACAATAATAACAATAACAACAACAATAACATTAAATATAACAGTAACAACAATAACTAACAATCACTAACAATAACAACAATAATAACAACAATAGCAATCACAATAACAGTAACAACAATAACTAACAATCACTAACAATAACAACAATAGCAATCACAATAACAGTAACAACAATAACTAACAATCACTAACAATAATAACAATAATAACAACAACAACAATAACAATCACAATAACAATAACAACAATAACTAACAATCACTAACAATAGCAACAATAATAACAAGAATAACAATAAAAAATAACAACAACAATCACAATAACACCTAACCTGTGTTTTAAAGGTCATTGAAGGTGTAGCGGAGTATTAAACCTCGAGTCACTGAACTAATGGGGGGGGGGGGGGGGGTGAGTGATGAAGGGTGTTTGTGTGTGTGTGTGTGTGTGTGTTTTAATTCTCGCAAGCGTCTGTGTAAATCCCCTCCATTTATATAATATTCATTGTCCACAGTGTACAATGTAGCTGATTATCTAGACAAAACTCGCACTTTCCATACATACATACATACCTACATACATACATACATACATACATACATACATGCATACATACACTCCCTGGTACAATCATACCCACATGCCAAATATGTTACCTATCCTCTCTATCCTCCCTATCCTCCCTATCCTCCCTATCCACCCTATCTCCCCTTATTCCCACGTTTCCTTTAATATATCTCCTTCTTTTTCTTTCTTATCTCACGTCTCCATTTGTTCTCTGGGCTGCCTCACCCCTCGGTACCTCCCTCTAGAGAGACGTCTCCTTATCTTCGTCTGCTCTTCTTGTTTCGTATTCTTTTACCTTCTTCTTGATTCTCTTTCTGATTTATCTATTTCACTTCCTTCTTCTGAGTTTGTGTGTTACTGGTGGTTGTTGTTGTTTTGTTGTTTAGTTGTTGTTGTTGTTGTTTTTATTTGTTATGTTGTTATTCTTCATATTCATCATCTTATTATTATTATTATTATTATTATTATTATTCCCAGGAAGAAAATAATGATACAAACTTTCAAAATAAAGTCAATAATTTATTCACGACAAAAATAAAGATTCATCCTCTCCACCCTCGTTATTTCAGTTCAAGAAGGCATTAAGAAGCACTTTTTCTCTCTATGGCAAGAAGTTGAGTTCAAATCACACCCAAAAATATCACCAAATCGCTTTCTATTGTAAAGAAAAAATCCAACTCTCACTCACTCGTCAACGTTGGGGAGAAAAGTGAAGAAATCGTGATTCATATATTCGCCTTAAGTCTTTTACCTGAGAATAAATTTGTATTGGTTTTATTATGGTGTGTGTGTGTGTGTGTGTGTGTGTGTGTGTGTGTGTGTGTGTGTGATGAGTGAGTGTGTGTGTGTGTGAGTGTGTTGTGTGTGTGTGTGTGTGTGTGTGTGTGTGTTGTGTGTGGTACAAAGGATTTTTCTCCTGTTCAATGCAGGGATGACCTCTCTCTCTCTCTCTCTCTCTCTCTCTCTCTCTCTCTCTCTCTCTCTCTCTCTCTCTCTCAACACCCAGGTGATAATCCTCCCTCAGTGTGCTTCTCACGTCTCCCATATTACCTGTTGATATTAGGATGAAATATTGATATACCGTTGATATACCTCACTCACGCGGTATATGGTAGAATCCACGCGTTCAGGGGCTATGCCGTGTGCTGATTGGCTTTTTCTATTGTGTTGTGCATTGATTGGCCCTTTCCCCTTCTATGATGAGTGTTGATTGGTCCTTGTCTTACCATGGAGTGAGTTGATTGGTCCTCGTCCACCATGGTGTGCGTTGCTTGGCCCTCGTCTGCCATGGTGTGTGGTGATTGGTTCTCGTCTACCATGACGTCAGCGTGACAAATACAATCATGTAGCTCTTGTTTCCCTCAAGATAGATAGATAGATAGATAGATAGATAGATAGATAGATTATATATGTTGTTGTATGGGACAGGTGTGACATTACGTTAAGCTCTTGTTTACCACAGGTGAGACAGATCATTAATTAACAGGTGTTTTGGTCTGGGCCGGAGATTCACCTGTACATCGTTCATAAACACATCAGTCATTGGTTTAGCCTTTATGTCTGTCGGGTCGTACATCTGCAGTATAAACAAAGGTTGACCACTCTAACCTAACCTAACATAACATAACATAACATAACATAACATAACGTAACATAACATAACATAACATAACGTAGCATAGCATAATAACTTAACATAACATAACGTAGCATAACATAACACGACATAACATAACATAACGTAGCATAACATAACATAACATAACATAACCTCACATAACATAACATAACATAATAACATAACATAGCATAACATAACACGACATAACATAACATAACATAACATAACATAACATAACCTCACATAACATAACATAACATAACATAACATAACATAACATAACCTCACATAACATAACATAACATAACATAACAACATAACACGACATAACATAACATAACATAACATAACATAACCTCACATAACATAACATAACATAATAACAAAACATAGCATAACATAACATAACATAACATAACATAACATAACAACATAACACGACATAACATAACATAACACGACGTAACATAACATAGCATAACATAACATAACATAACATAACATAACATAACAACATAACACGACGTAACATAACATAACATAACATAACACGACGTAACATAACATAACATAACACGATGTAACATAACATAACATAACATAACACGACATAACATAACATAACATAACGTAGCATAACATAACAACATAACATAACATAGCCTAACCTAACAAAACATAACATAACATAACATAACATAACATAACAACATAACACGACGTAACATAACATAACATAACATAACACAACACATCCTCTCCAGGTAGGATTAGGGAATTTCATCATAAGGTAAGATAAGCATGGGGGGGGGCTAATGTTCAGGTGATCCTAAAATTATTGAAACTAGTAAGATCCACGACCGTATCCTAAGAGGTAGGAAAAGACCGAATTTAACCACCTTCCCTTCCCTTCCCTTCCTTTCCCTCGCTCTCTCCCCCCCCTTCCTCCCTCCATCTCTTCTCCATTACATCTCTTCCTCCCTCCCTCCCTCCAACCCTCCCTCTCTCTCTTCCTCACTCCCCCCAACCATTCCTCCCTCTCTCTCTCCCTCTCACCCTCCCTCCCTCCAACCCTCCCTCTCTCTCTTCCTCTCTCCCTCTCTCCCTCCCTCCCTCCCTCCCTTCCTCCCTCCCTCCCTCTCTCCCTCCCTCCCTCTCTCCCTCACCATAATGGGAGTCAGGTGAGCCTCGCGCATTATACATAACATTAACATCGTATAAACATATATTAACCTGCCGCTGTAAATAGTTACCTCTAATTTCTAAGCCTCAGGGGGAGATTAATTTAGCGGCCATCCTTTTAAAGGGAGGGAATAAAGGTGAGGGGATAAAGGGAGGGAATAAAGAGAGGGAATAAAGGGAGGGAATAAAGGGAGGGAAGAAAGGTGAGGGGATAAAGGGAGGGAATAAAGAGAGGGAATAAAGGGAGGGAATAAAGGGAGGGAAGAAAGGTGAGGGGATAAAGGGAGGGAATAAAGAGGGAATAAAGGGGGAAATAAGGGAGGGAGAAGAAAGGAATAAAGGGAGGGAATAAAGGGAGGGAAGAAAGAAAGGGAATAAAGGGAAGGATAAAGGGAGGGAATAAAGGGAGGGAATAAAGGGAGGGAATAAGGGAGGGAATAAAGGGAGTGAATAAAGGTGAAGGAATAAAAATGAAGGAATGAAGGGTGGGAATAAAGGTGAGGGAATAACGATGAATACAAACCATGAATAAACTCGAAAAACTAACCTAACCAAACCAATCATCAGGTGAAATAAGCTAGGGGTGCTAATCTACAGGTGACTCAACTTTAACCACGTATTTCAGTAAACTGTAATGTACCTTAACGTGTTGACATATCCGTGTTGTGTTTAGTCCCGGGGAGGCAGCAGTAACTCTTGAAGCGGTGGATGGGTGGGCAGACTTGGGTGGCGGTGGGTGGGTGGGCTTGGGTGACGGTAGGTGGGCAGGCTTAGGTGGCAGTGGGTGGGTGAACAGTCTTGGGTGGGACTTGCTCGGTATACCTACTGAGTTTGGTAATAGTTTAGATCCTATTAGCTTAAGCTGGGGGATTGCGGGCGTTCGGGGCTATATGGGGTGTTGGAACTTAGGCATCTGGGGGATGAGGGTGGGGGGGGGGGATGTTTTTATGAGTGTAAGTAATGGTGATGTTTTTTGACTTTAACCCATGATGTTTACACTCCTTGGGAACACGTGACTGTATATAACATCACCACTAAATTAACACACTGTATTTAGAGGCCAGATGGATGGGTGCTGCACGAGTGTTGGTGGAAGTGTTTAGTGTTTTATAATGTTATATAAACCTTTAGTCAGCGTTAAGGTCATAATGAATCAACTTCAGGGCGTTATTTATGGTTACTGCTGCCAAACAGAAGAGGTTAATGGTATGGAAGGCATTAGGTGGAAAGAATATGTTTGTGTAAGTTTAATTCATGTATAATATGTATGTAGATTTAACACATATGTATATAGATTTAACATAGATGAACATAAATTAAACACATTTGTATCTAGATTTAACATTTGTAAATAAATTTAGCACATGTATATATATAAATTCTCAAACTCATACTTCAATCTTTTCGACACGACAGAGGGACAATAACAGCTACAGAAGGCAATATTTTTATGGTGCTGTTTGAGACCTGAATTCATCATCAATTTCAACAGATGATTTATGTTGTTAATACGAGTCACTAACAGGAAACAAAAACAGGGTCACGTCGGTACAGTGTGCTTTAAGATGCTACAATTGTGAGGTTCATCGATCTCTGAATGATAGTCTGTGGTCTTTAAACATCAATAATGTCTCATTGTTATACATTATACGTGGATTTTTTTGCGTAGTGAACTGTTTTTGTAATAATGATAATGTTGGTAAAGTAATAATAATAATAATAATAACAACAACAACAACAACAACAACAACAACAACCACAACAACAACAACAACAACAACAATAATAATAATAATAATAATAATGACAACAATATTCTCATCAAAATTTTTAAATAGTCTTGTATACTTTTAGACAGGGACGGGAGCCATTTCATCAGCTCTAGGCAGCGAACAATACCCCGTGTATATAGCACAGTAATAGGCATTCATTGCTTGATTTATTTATTTACCTCCAAGCAAAGGTTAAGCGACCAATTAAAGCTGCAGGACTCAAGGGAGGATATCGTGTGTAGGATCCCTGGACTCTCCTCTTACTACCGGAGGATAACGAAGGATTCACCTGAGATTTTGACCAGTTTGTGTTTTTCTTATCGTGATAACTTGTATAATTCATGTCTGATCTTGATGAATCTTTCTCAGTCGGTCCAAGTTGTTTTTAATTCGATGCTGTATAAATTTGGTTAAAATCGGTCGGAGGTCAAAGGTCAGGTTAAGGACAAATATCAGGGGGTCAAGGTTAAGGGTTAGAGGTCAAGGTCAAGGGTCAAGGTCAAAGTCAAGAGTCAAAGGTCAGGGTCAAAGACAAAGGGTAGTTTTGTAATGGAATGTTAAGAGTTAGGATATGATCTTTCTTTCTCCTAATTCCTAATCTTAGTACCTCCTCTTCCTCCTCATCCTACCGATCCTTCTCATCCTACAGGTCCTCCTCCTCCTCTTCTTCGTCTTCCTCCTCCTCCTCCTCCTCCTCTTCTTCGTCTTCCTCCTCCTCCTCCTCCTCTTCTTCGTCTTCCTCCTCCTCCTCCTCCTTCTTCTTCGTCTTCCTCCTCCTCCTCCTAATCCTCTCTCCTTCTGGTCTCTCACAACAGGTCAACAAGGTGGGAGTATTAATTTGTATGTTGAGGGTAAAGTCTTGAGGCTACATCACAGGTAAGCGGGTGTTAGATTGATTAAAGGTGTGTTTGTGTCTGTGTACTGTATGTGTGTACTGTATGTGTGTGTGTGTGTACTGTATGTGTGTCTGTGTGTGTACTGTATGTGTGTGTTTGTGCATTTGTGTGTGTGTGTACTGTATGTGTGTGTTTGTGCATTTGTGTGTGTGTGTGTACTGTATGTGTGTGTATGTGCATGTGTGTGTGTGTGTGTATGTACTCTATGTGTGTGTGTGTGTGTGTGTACTGTATGTGTGTGTGTGTGTGTACTGTATGTGTGTGTATGTGCATGTGTGTGTGTGTGTATGTGTCATGTGTGTGTGTGTGTGTTTGTTTCCACTACGCCTTATGAAACAAAACTAATCAACATTGAGTTGTTTTTTAAAGTTGGCTTCACAATGGACACTAATAAAACACAAATATAAACAAAAAACAAACATTGATTTGTAATGAAACAGTTATTATGTACAGTAAAAACAAACAGACTACAACGAAGCTAGTGATCTGTTTACATCCCTGCTCTTGTTGTGTAGTTTGAAGTGAGTGAGGAGAATAGCAGTAGTGGTGTGAAGTGAGTGAGGAGAATAGTCTGTAGTGTGAAATGAGTGAGGAGAATAACTGTAGTGGTGTGAAGTGAGTGAGGAGAATAGTCTGTAGTGTGAAATGAGTGAGGAGAATAACTGTAGTGGTGTGAAGTGAGTGAGGAGAATAGTCTGTAGTGTGAAGTGAGTGAGGAGAATAACTGTAGTGGTGTGAAGTGAGTGAGGTGAATAGTCTGTGGTGTGAAGTGAGTGAGGATAATAGTCTGTAGTGTGAAGTGAGTGAGGAGAATAACTGTAGTGGTGTGAAGTGAGTGAGGAGAATAGTCTGTAGTGTGAAGTGAGTGAGGAGAATAGTCTGTAGTGTGAAGTGAGTGAGGGGAATAACTGTAGTGGTGTGAAGTGAGTGAGGAGAATAGTCTGTAGTGTGAAGTGAGTGAGGAGAATAGCAGTAGTGGTGTGAAGTGAGTGAGGAGAATAGTCTGTAGTGTGAAATGAGTGAGGAGAATAACTGTAGTGGTGTGAAGTGAGTGAGGAGAATAGTCTGTAGTGTGAAGTGAGTGAGGAGAATATCTGTAGTGGTGTGAAGTGAGTGAGGAGAATAACTGTAGTGGTGTGAAGTGAGTGAGGAGAATAGTCTGTAGTGTGAAGTGAGTGAGGAGAATAACTGTAGTAGTGTGAAGTGAGTGAGGTGAATAGTCTGTAGTGTGAAGTGAGTGAGGATAATAGTCTGTAGTGTGAAGTGAGTGAGGAGAATAACTGTAGTGGTGTGAAGTGAGTGAGGAGAATAGTCTGTAGTGTGAAGTGAGTGAGGAGAATAGTCTGTAGTGTGAAGTGAGTGAGGAGAATAGTCTGTAGTGGTGTGAAGTGAGTGAGGATAATAGTCTGTAGTGTGAAGTGAGTGAGGAGAATAGTCTGTAGTGTGAAGTGAGTGAGGAGAATAGTCTGTAGTGGTGTGAAGTGAGTGAGGATAATAGTCTGTAGTGTGAAGTGAGTGGGGTGAATAGCAGTAGTGGTGTGAAGTGAGTGAGGATAATAGCCTGTAGTGTGAAGTGAGTGAGGATAATACGGTACCTTCACTTTCCTCGTGTACAAGATGGCATGGTTTTCATCGTTCTTGGTCAGTTCATACGTACTTTTGTCATTATGAAGTTTATGTTACCTGTATTCACGTCTGTATGTGTGTTTGTTTTACTGTATTTCTCCCTGTAACTGTACCTGTATCATTACCTGTACTTGTATATTTACTTGTATCTGTAATTACCATATCTGTACCTGTATCTGTAATTACCATATCTGTACCTGTATCTGTAATTACCATACCTGTACCTCTGCTTATTTTTGTACCTGTAATTTTACCTGTATTTTTTTCTATGTTTGTCTTCTTTTTCCTCTATTGTCTTTGTCTATTCTGAAGTTTTATTTGTTATTTTCTTCAATTTTTACTTCCTTTTTGTTATGTATTTTTTTCTGCTCATTCTTCCTCTTTTCTTATTTTGTTCGTCTTCTTCATTTGTCTTTTTAATGTTTTCTTCTTTTGATTCTTTGTTTGCCCTTGAGAGAGAGAGAGAGAGAGAGAGAGAGAGAGAGAGAGAGAGAGAGAGAGAGAGAGAGAGAGAGTATTCCACGTAATTCCTTTTCTGTCACTCCGTTTAAAAGACCCCGTCATATGTTACAAGGTTAATCTGTCAGAAGAAAGAAAGAAAGAAAGAAAGAAAGAAAGAAAGACTGTGGATGAATACTGCTGAAGGTTGCAAGTGACCGTCTCACTCCGCCAGTAATTTGACAGGCTGTTCGTCTCTCAGATCACGACACTGTCAACACCACGCCAAGATGTTGTGTGTACATTTCACTGATGGTGTTGTCGATAAGATAAGAATAACTGATAAAGTATTGATAAAATGACAAGAAAATGATAATAATGTTGATGATATTTTATATATATGTTTCTGTTTTTATAGTATTTTATTTATATATTGTATTTTTATTATCGTCACTGGCAAAGATAGAGAGAGGTTATGACCGTTCTTGTGTGTGTGTGTGTGTGTGTGTGTGTGTGTGTGTGTGTGTGTGTGTGTGTGTGTGTGTGTAGTCATTCTCGCTCTGCAGGTGTAGTAGCGAGGGTATGTTGTCCTGGGGTGTTCACAGAATTAATTAAGCGACTATTGTTGTTGTTATTGTGTTAATATAAGCCAACAGGTGTTTTAAAGCGTGGTGTTAAAGGTGGAAAAGCTACTTAACCTAACCTAACCTAACCTAAGAATCGTTTCATTAGATTAAAGTTACTTAGGTTAATCTGGGTGGTTGGTGTCTGCTGTCCTTATACGGGCATTCTGTACACACACACCCACACACACACACACACACACACAC
>CAUDMG010000313.1:60000-80000 GCA_958450375.1 Homarus gammarus
AGTTAAGTTTCTCCTCGGGTGACAACTGGGGGGGGGGGGTGCAAGACGGATCCCAAGAGATAGGAAAATACAAACTTTTTTTTCTCACCTCGGGAACTGCTTGAGAGGGAGGGTGATGGGTGAGAGGGAGGGTGAAGAGTGAGAGGGAGGGTGATGGGTGAGAGGGAGGGTGATGGGTGAGAGGGAGGGTGAAGAGTGATAGAGAGGGTGATGGGTAAGAGGGAGGGTAATGGGTGAGAGGGAGGGTGATGGGTGAGAGGGAGGGTGATGGGTGAGAGGGAGGGTGAAGAGTGATAGAGAGGGTGATGGGTGAGAGGGAGGGTAATGGGTGAGAGGGAGGGTGAAGAGTGATAGAGAGGGTGAAGAGTGAGAGGAAGGGTAATGGGTGAGACGGAGGGTGAAGAGTGATAGAGAGGGTGATGGGTGAGAGGGAGGGTAATGGGTGAGAGGGAGGGTGAAGAGTGAGAGGGAGGGTGATGGGTGAGAGGGAGGGTGAAGAGTGAGAGGGAGGGTGAAGAGTGATAGAGAGGGTGATGGGTGAGAGGGAGGGTAATGGGTGAGAGGGAGGGTGAAGAGTGAGGGGGAGGGTGATGGGTGAGAGGGAGGGTGAAGAGTGAGAGGGAGGGTGATGGGTGAGAGGGAGGGTGAAGAGTGAGAGGGAGGGTGATGGGTGAGAGGGAGGGTGAAGAGTGAGAGGGAGAGTGAAGAGTGAGAGGGAGGGTGATGGGAAGAGTGAAGAAGAGAGTGAAAACGAGAGTGAAAGGGAAGGAGAAGGGTGAGGGGAAACAAACTAACGGTGCTGAATTGTGATGTTGAGTTGGAAATTTATCTCAGTTGATAATGTCATTGTATCTCTCTCTCTCTCTCTCTCTCTCTCTCTCTCTCTCTCTCTCTCTCTCTCTCTCTCTCTCTCTCACTCATCATTCATCTCCTTTTATACTTTAGTTAATAACATCTCCACTATCTGGTGTTTAAAATTTCCTCTTGATCACTCCCAGTTAAAATCCTCCTCTCAATTTCAACTCTATTGCCAAAAAAAAAAAAAATACCTCGCTAGAGATTTGTTAAGGAGTCTATTATTTTTAATTTCTGTGCTGTCATTAGTGCAATCGTTTAGCTTTTGTTAATTGTTGTAAAAAAAAAAAAGAATATCTGATTTTTTCGTCGTCATTGTTTTTATTTTAATTACAATTCGATTTTAATGAGGTAAGTTATTAATTAATGTTTTTGTATAGGATGGATTTATTACACTGGTTGTGTTTATTAAAAGAACGATGGAGTCTTTGTGTATGTCTGGGTGTATGTTTGTGTATAGTTTTAGTAATTGATTGTGTGTGTGTGTGTGTGTGTGTGTGTGTGTGTGTGTGTGTGTGTGTGTATATGCAATCCCTCCCCGTGAGCTATGTAGGAAGTGTCGCCTCACCACCTCACCTCACCTTAGAAACATCTCCCTCACCTGGAGCCCTGGAGAGAGAGAGAGAGAGAGAGAGAGAGAGAGAGAGAGAGAGAGAGGGGGGGGGGTGCAGTGGGTCACGCCTGCAGATGGTGTGGTCGAGATAGGTCACGACCAGTCAATGCAGTGCTCCTGGGCTCCATAATTAGGACATGAAGGAGCCTCATCCTACAGTGGCTCCTCTTTCCACTCACAACCACTAACCTCTTAAGTCTCCAAGCCTCTTAAGTTAATCACCCACACTTACAAGAGGCTCCTAAGTTAATCACCCACACTTACAAGAGGCTCCTAAGTTAATTACCCACACTTACAAGAGGCTCCTAAGTTAATCACCCACACTTACAAGAGGCTCCTAAGTTAATTACCCACACTTGCAAGAGGCTCCTAAGTTAATTACCCACACTTGCAAGAGGCTCCTAAGTTAATTACCCACACTTACAAGAGGCTCCTAAGTTAATTACCCACACTTGCAAGAGGCTCCTAAGTTAATTACCCACACTTACAAGAGGCTCCTAAGTTAATTACCCACACTTACAAGAGGCTCCTAAGTTAATTACCCACACTTACAAGAGGCTCCTAAGTTAATTACCCACACTTACAAGAGGCTCCTAAGTTAATTACCCACACTTGCAAGAGGCTCCTAAGTTAATTACCCACACTTACAAGAGGCTCCTAAGTTAATTACCCACACTTGCAAGAGGCTCCTAAGTTAATTACCCACACTTACAAGAGGCTCCTAAGTTAATTACCCACACTTACAAGAGGCTCCTAAGTTAATACCCACACTTGCAAGAGGCTCCTAAGTTAATTACCCACACTTACAAGAGGCTCCTAAGTTAATTACCCACACTTACAAGAGGCTCCTAAGTTAATTACCCACACTTACAAGAGGCTCCTAAGTTAATTACCCACACTTACAAGAGGCTCCTAAGTTAATTACCCACACTTACAAGAGGCTCCTAAGTTAATTACCCACACTTGCAAGAGGCTCCTAAGTTAATTACCCACACTTACAAGAGGCTCCTAAGTTAATTACCCACACTTACAAGAGGCTCCTAAGTTAATTACCCACACTTACAAGAGGCTCCTAAGTTAATTACCCACACTTACAAGAGGCTCCTAAGTTAATTACCCACACTTACAAGAGGCTCCTAAGTTAATTACCCACACTTGCAAGAGGCTCCTAAGTTAATACCCCTTACAGAGGCTCTAAGTTAATTACCCACACTTGCAAGAGGCTCCTAAGTTAATTACCCACACTTACAAGAGGCTCCTAAGTTAATTACCCACACTTACAAGAGGCTCCTAAGTTAATTACCACACTTACAAGAGGCTCCTAAGTTAATTACCCACACTTACAAGAGGCTCCTAAGTTAATTACCCACACTTGCAAGAGGCTCCTAAGTTAATTACCCACACTTACAAGAGGCTCCTAAGTTAATTACCCACACTTGCAAGAGGCTCCTAAGTTAATTACCCACACTTACAAGAGGCTCCTAAGTTAATTACCCACACTTACAAGAGGCTCCTAAGTTAATTACCCACACTTACAAGAGGCTCCTAAGTTAATTACCCACACTTACAAGAGGCTCCTAAGTTAATTACCCACACTTACAAGAGGCTCCTAAGTTAATTACCCACACTTACAAGAGGCTCCTAAGTTAATTACCCACACTTGCAAGAGGCTCCTAAGTTAATTACCCACACTTACAAGAGGCTCCTAAGTTAATTACCCACACTTACAAGAGGCTCCTAAGTTTATTACCCACACTTACAAGAGGCTCCTAAGCCTGTCTGTCTGTTTGCCTTTCTGCCTGTCTGTCTGTCTGTCTGTCTGTCTGTCTGTCCGCCTTTCTGTCTGTCTGTCTGTCTGTATTCTATGTATGTAAAGTATTTCCTCATGTCTTTGTCATTTAATTAACAGCTATAGACGAGCAATTTGGATTGATAGATAGATAGATAGATAGATAGATAGATAGATAGACAGACAGACAGACAGACAGGTAGACAAACAGATGGACAGGTAGATAGGTAGATGCTGACGTCATGGTGAGAGAGGACCAATCACCTCACGCCATTCCATAACAAGCGAGGGTACATGATACTGATAAGGGACATGTCAGGCTACGTGACACTTATGACAGATGGGTGGTCATGACACTAGTGACAGGGGCAGGAGAGGGAGTTACCTGTGTGTGTGTGTGTGTGTGTGTCTCAAGGATACTATTAACATTCATGCATTCACTCACTCTTACATACATACATACATACATACATACATACATACATACATACAGTCGTTTACCGTGTTATCTGTTTGTTTACACCCGTATTTATTGTATTATTTTTATACTTATCCTTCACTCTCTCTGGCTATCATTCACTAAGACATGAGAACCAACAACATCCTTCACCTTCCTTCTGGACTCCTGCCAGCTTCCTTCCTTCCTTTCCCTCCTCTTCTCCTCCTTACCTTCCATCTCACCCCCCTTATCTTTTCCTCTTCTACATACTGCCTGTCTCATTTATCATATCCTATCATATATTTTCTACTATTCAATTCCTCTCTCTCTCTCTCTCTCTCTCTCTCTCTCTCTCTCTCTCTCTCTCTCTCTCTCTCCCTCTCTCTCTCTCTCTCTCTCTCTCTCTCTCTCTCTCTCTCTCTCTCTCTCTCTCTCCTCCAGATTAAAGTACGCGTTGTGGACTCGTCTTTGTTCCCCATTGTCGTAAAGTTATACCGAGTTCCAGAGTCTCAATGGATCGTAAGTTAGATTATCCCCCTTAACTGGCTACCTGAAAAGCCACCTGGCGGACTTACCTTAGTTATGTTACACACACACACACACACACACACACACACACACACACACACACACACACACACACACACACACCTGAGAGGTAACTTTAGAGAAGAGCAAATAGAGGACAGGGTGAAGGTACTGACCATCATCACTGTCTTCACACACCTGGACAATAGTGTCTTCAAACATGATAACAGTTTCCTCACTAAAGATAATCTTGTCTTCATAAAGGGCGATAGTATTGTTATAAAAGCCAATATTGTTTACACTTTAGATAATACCGTCTTGTTCTTTACGCTGGATAATACTAATAGTTAAAGTGAGTGTGTGTGTGTCGGGGGGGGTGGGGGGTGTTTGTGTGTGTGGGGGGTGGTGTTGGTGTGTGTGGGGGGTGTTTGTGTGTGTGGGGGGTGTTTGTGTGTGTGGGGGGTGTTTGTGTGTGTGGGGGGTGGTGTTGGTGTGTGTGGGGGGGGTGTTTGTGTGTGTGTGGGGGGGGTGTTTGTGTGTGTGTGGGGGGGTGTTTGTGTGTGTGGGGGGTGTTTGTGTGTGTGTGTGTGTGTTTGTGTGGGGGTTTGTGTCTGTGTGTTTGTGTGGGGGGTTTGTGTGTGTGTGTTTGTGTGTGTGGGGGGTGGTGTTGGTGTGTGTGGGGGGTGTTTGTGTGTGTGTGTGTGTGTGTTTGTTTGTGTGTGTGTGTGTTTGTGTGTGTGGGGGGTGGTGTTGGTGTGTGTGGGGGGTGTTTGTGTGTGTGTGTGTGTGTTTGTTTGTGTGTGTGTGTGTGTGTTTGTGTGGGGGGTGTTTGTGTGTGTGTGTGTTTGTTTGTGTGTGTGTGTGTGTTTGTGTGGGGGGTGTTTGTGTGTGTGTGTGTGTTTGTGTGTGGATTAACGAAAGGAAATTATATACATTAACCAGAAAGGAATTAGCTTAAACGTAGGAATTAGTTAGATTAAGGTTAAATGCATTAATTAGATTAAACGTTAACAGTATAACTTAGTATTTGAAGGAATTAGTTGAATTGCTTTGTTAATGACGGTGAAAATGAGTTCAACAGCTCATTTAGTAGACCATCTCGATTAAGACTACTCATTAAACAGGTAGAATTAGTTAGAATAAACGTGAGAAATTTTGTTGCTTCAAACTCAGAGTAATTACTTGAATACACACGGTCATTTAGCACATTAACCGACAGGGAAAATATCTGATATAATATTGTTCACATTTCCTATATAAATTCTGATTTTTTTTTCACCTCGAATAAAAACACAAAAAATATTTATCTTCTGAAAAAAAATACGTTTTAAGAATAATTTTGGAGTATTTTATCTTTGTATTTTTTTTTTTAATTAGAATAAAAATCTAATAAATCCTCTTCTCTTTATTCCAGGTAAGACAACTACTTCCCCTACCACTGTGTTAATGAGAAGGTGACATCAGGTATGTGTGGGGGTAATTAGTGCTCACCTGTCCTTGATACAGGTGTGTTTTGGAGTCTTGCAGTTAATTTACACAACTACCTGGGGACAAGTGTGTGTGTGTGTGTGTGTGTGTGTGTGTGTGTGTGCCTATGTATTTATCTATTTGTCTGTCTATCTATCTATCTATCTATCTATCTGTACAACCATCTATCCATCTATCTATCTCTCACTCACTCCAAAAAATATACTTGGCCTATATAGTATAACACAGCGAGTCTATATCCAGGTTCTATAATATATCACAGAGTATAATGGAACCTGTCAAGACTTATGACCCGGAAGGTGACGAACTGTTATGATGCTTCCTGCCTATAATGCTCCTCCTATATCTGTATTATATAGGATTATAGGCCATAGTCTTATATATGGATGTTTGTTATATAATCTGTCCCTGTGTGTGTGTGTGTGTGTGTGTGTGTGTGTGTGTGTGTGATTCGTAGGGGTGAATTGTGTTATCTGTCTGTGTCTGCTTTCCTCTCTCTCTCTCTCTCTCTCTCTCTCTCTCTCTCTCTCTCTCTCTCTCTCTCTCTCTCTCTCTCTCTCTCTCTCTCTCTCTCTCGTGGATGAATAGAGAAAAATTGTCCTTAAAGACCAAATCAATGATCTGTGGACACGAGTGAAGAGCCTTGTTAAATGGCCCGGCCTTTTAGAACTCGATCCGACCAATGGCTTCCTGTCCTCCTGTTATGAGATTAAATCCTTTTAATCTGGTATTGCTCAGCTGCCTTCAGAGACCTTTGGGAGAGGGAGAGAGAGAAAGGGAGAAGGAGAGAGAGGGAGGGAGGGAGAGAGAGAGAGAGAGGGAGGAGGACAAGTAAGGGTGAGATGTTTGAGAAAGGAAAATCTCTCTCTCTCTCTCTCTCTCTCTCTCTCTCTCTCTCTCTCTCTCTCTCTCTCTCTCTCTCTCTCGGCAGTGACTCACCCTCTCAATCACTCGAGCCGAAGGAGGTTGGTTGAGGTAGCTTATGAAATATTAGACCGAAGATAAAAGAAAAGAATAAAGGAGATAAACAGGAAGAAACAGTAGAAACTAGATAAACAGGAAGAAACAGTAGAAACTAGATAAACAGGAAGAAACAGTAGATAGTAGATAAACAGTAGGAAACAGTAAAGTAGATAAAGAATTGGTTATTGAAGTTGGTGATTTATATAACGGGAGAGACAAATGGTGTTTTTGACCATCTACAAATCACACATAGGATACGTGTTTTCAGGGATACGTGGTTACACTGATAGGATACGTGGTTACATAGGATACGTGTTTTCAGGGATACGTGGTTACACTGATAGGATACGTGGTTACATAGGATACGTGGTTTCAGTGATACATGGTTACAAATATGATGTACTCAAATTCATTCATAAAATTCTAAGTTAAAATATACGAAAAAGTATTTACTCATAAAACACATTACAATAGTACGCTTGCATCACTATTGCTCCTTGCATCAATATTTCCTTACATCAATATTACCCTTGCATCAATATTTCCTTACATCAATATTACTCCTGCATCAATATTACTCTGGCATCAATATTACTCTTGCATCAATATTTCCTTACATCAATATTACCCTTGCATCAATATTACTCTTGCATCAATATTACTCTTGCATCAATATTTCCTTACATCAATATTACCCTTGAATCAATATTACTCTTGCATCAATATTTCCTTACATCAATATTACTCCTGCATCAATATTACTCTTGCATCAATATTTCCTTACATCAATATTACCCTTGCATCAATATTACTCTTGCATCAATATTACCCTTGCATCAATATTACCCTTGCATCAATATTACCCTTGCATCAATATTACCCTTGCATCAATATTTCCTTACATCAATATTTCCTTACATCAATATTACTCTTGCATCAATATTACTCTTGCATCAATATTTCCTTACATCAATATTACCCTTGCATCAATATTACCCTTGCATCAATATTACCCTTGCATCAATATTACTCTTACATCAATATTACTCTTGCATCAATATTACTCTTGCATCAATATTTCCTTACATCAATATTACCCTTGCATCAATATTACCCTTGCATCAATATTACTCTTACATCAATATTACCCTTGCATCAATATTACTCTTGCATCAATATTACTCTTGCATCAATATTACTCTTGCATCAATATTTCCTTTCATCAATATTACTCTTGCATCAATATTACTCTTGCATCAATATTTCCTTACATCAATATTACCCTTGCACCAATATTACTCTTGCATCAATATTGCTCCTCTAGCCGCCATGGCGAGAGTGAATTAACTGATACCAATTTACAGGTTGTGTGATCTTTGATGGTCACGCACACACACACACACACACGCACACACACACACACACACACACACAATATGATTTTTCCGCTATTTTGTTTCCTCTCCCACTCCTCTTTCACTGCCTCCTCCTCCTCCTCCTCCTCCTCCTCCTCCTCCTCCTCCTCCTCCTCCTCCTCCTCCTTAACTCAGGTCCTTCAGCATACCTTCTGTTGTTGACAGTTCCAGAGAGAGTTGTTGAGAGGAGAGTGACGTAGCTCTCTCTCTCTCTCTCTCTCTCTCTCTCTCTCTCTCTCTCTCTCTCTCTCTCTCTCTCTCTCTCTCTCTCTCTCTCTCTCTCTCTCTTTACCCATATCTATCTATCTATCTATCTACTTATACATGTATCTTCATCATGTTCTCTCTCTATACATACCCTATGATGGTATGCATATGTATATTTTACACGTATAATACACCATTCCATCTCACATTCACAGCAAAAAACAAAAACACTAGAATAAAAAAAACATACAATTTATGTTTGCATGAGAAGCATAGCTCAAGTAACCCAGGTGGTCATTAGTTACCTGTGTGAGTCATTGAGACGCACCTGTTGTGGGTCTCAGTGATAATCGTCCCCCATTAACAAGCAAGTGTGTTTTTGTGGGGGGGGGGATTTTCTTGTTCTTCTTTGCCTGAGAGAAATGGTGTTAAGATATTTTGTGATTGATGTTTATATTTGCTTTTGTTTTGTTTGTTTTGTATTTGTTCTTTTGTTTGTTTTGGTTGTTTTGTTCTGTTTGTCTTCTTCTGTTTTGTTTTGTTTGACCTTGCTTCATTTTTTCTTAGGTTTGAGTTATATATTTTTTTAATTGTCTTGTATTTTCTTGCTTTTCCTGTTTGTCCTTCCTTCGTTGTTTTTGTTTTATTTTCTTACCGTTAAATTTTCTTTGTTTTCTGTTTATATATTTTGTATTTTCTTAGTTTAATATAATTCTCCACTATTAATATTGCTCATATAACCAAGAATTCCCCTCCTCTACTATGAGTAATATCTCTAGGGGGTAATACTGATCATAGACCCTTGGGTAGAATATTCTTGGGCAGTAATATTTGATGGTAAAGATAAATATTCCCTCTATTTGTCGTGTACAATATTACTCTTTCTTTATCTTCCTCCTTCTCCTCCTCCTTCTCTAACACTCCTTCCCTCCTTCTCTCTCTCAAGATAGTTCCCTCCCTCTATCTACCTTCCTCCCATCTTTCCCTTCCCTCCGTCTCTATCAATATCGTTCATTGTATTACCTACCCCCCCCCCCCCGTCTTATGCCATGGGAAATATCAATGAAACAGTAATATTGATCAAAGAAGCTAAATATTCCCCCTTCTCTCTCGCAGCCAGTAATATTGCCCACAGAGGTCAATATTGTTCTTTCATCGGCCGGGGAGAATCACGTGACCTCACACTGTTGACTCTGCCATCTCAGGTCATCAGCACAGTTTCCTTGGGCACTTCCTTGACCCAGTTGGACACAGTGCTGAGTGTCTTGTAAGGCGAGGCAGGAAATTACTTGACCCAACCAAAAAAAAATAGATTCATTTCCCAGTTTGATAAATATTTCATGAATGAATTAATTTAGGAAGATGACAAAATTGAGTAGTAATAATAATAATAATAATAATGATGATGATTATGATAATAGTAATAATAATAAGGCCATACACACACACACAAACTCTTTTCACGTGTGTGTGTGTGTGTGTGTGTGTGTGTGTGTGTGACCATCTTCTTCCTCCTCTTCTCCACCTCCTACTTTATCATCACCGTTCTCTTCTTCACCATCTTCGCTCCCTCACCATCATTCTTCACCTCCGGCAGAAAGCAATTTCCTCTTCCCAATAAACCAAACAGATTCTTTTCACAGTATTAACACCTCGTCGTGTATTAACCTCTTGGGAACACACTGACCCATAAGTGTAAGGGAGAAAAAATTAAACTTTACTTCTTTGGTGATATTTTGACCTTTTGTGACCTGTTTTATACCATGTTTTGACCTAGCATGACCCTGGTGACATGTATTGACCTATTTTGATGACATGTTTGACCTACAGTGACCTCTTTTGATGATATTTTGACTTAACATGACCTGTCTTATAACACTTATTGACCTATTTTGATGACATGTTTGACCTACCGTGACCTATTTTGATAATATTTTGACATACGATGACCTATTTTGATGGCGGCTTGACCTACTATGACCTATGACCTATTTTAACCTACAGTACATTAACCTGATATGAATACTGACTTTACACACTACATAAAGATACATAAAGATAAATCGATATACATAGAAATTGTAAATGACTTTTTTGTAGTGTACATAATTACTGTAAATATATCATGTTATTTATTGTAATATTATATTCATTTGTTGATCATTAAGGCATTTTATTTTGTAAGTGAAAAAAATCATTAGCAAATACTGATGAACTTTGTATTAGTTAAATTGTTAATTCTTTGTTATACAAGAGGGATAATTTATGTTGAGTGATACTAATAAGGATTTAATTGGCTAGAATTTGTGATAAAATACATAGACAATACTGAGCATTTATTTTGTTGGTATTTATAGTAATTCCCATCACTACATATCAGAGAAATAAAGTTGGTTAGGTTAGGTTAGGTTAGTTTATCGGTCGCCTTAACCCCATGAGACAACAGTATCCCTTACGCACGATGATCACTTACAGTCAGGTCAAATAAAACGGGCATTGACCTGACTAAGCACTGAACCAAAATTACCTTTGTTAATCACCGTAGAGAAATGTAATTATTCTACAGTGAAATAATCCACCAATTACATGTCTTTCATCTGGAGAATTAAATTACTTCTGGCTATACGAATCACTAATAGGTGTAGTGAAAAAGTATTGCTTTGTTGAACACGTAAATTATTACTATTTACATTAGTTAATTATCGATGAGTTTTGGGACATAAATTGTGTCCTAAATATTTAATTTCTCTACATATACTATACTGAATTCCTCTCAGTAAATGTATACGGGAAACAAAAAAGAATGTTTATATATTCAAGTATTTAACATTGAAGGAAACACATAATAAAACATTTAAATAATTAACATTTACATTAATTCCCTTCTGTAAAAAAAAAAAACACTGATGTACTGAACATGTAAACAACCCATTTACTGCTGCACACATTTACATCATTTACAGCGCGGAAGTGAAATACCTTGGAACTGTTTTGCGTATCCGGACATATTTTAAACTCGACTCACTTACCGGAAGGGAAAAAAAAGGTCACAACTGAATGAAACTCTCAAATTCCGGTTGAGTAAATTCCTGCAAGCGTCCGCACAAAGAATTTCATTAAGCAAGAACTCGAGTCGGTTACGTATGACAACCACCGGATATTGAAGTAAATATTACCTTTAATTTATCTCGTGTATCAGTACTCTAATTGTGTTTCAGTAGCCCAAAGTTTCGGTTGGTAAAGTTTCAGTAGACAAGAGTTTCAGTTGGTAAAGTTTTAGTCGACAAAAGTTTCAGTAGCCCAAAGTTTCAGTTGGTAAAGTTTCAGTCGGCCAAAGTTTCAGTCGGCCAAAGTTTCAGTCGGCCAAAGTTTCAATATCCTAGAGTCTACAGTATATTACCCGTTATATTATACCACATTATACACTTAAACGTTATATATAAACTGTTTATATATAATTATAGTGTCCCAGTAAATATCCCACCCAGCGTTATATATATATACAAGAAATATATACGTGTAGTATTATAATCATTTATATTCATTAAATTATAAGACCCGGACAGACATACATCCACGTCTTGGGGTAATTAGTATAAATGATCGTTACTAATTTGGTCATTAATACTGCTTTACCAACCTGTTAATGGAGTTCTGAATTCTTAGTGAGTCGTAAGTTAACTAGGGAATATAACTAGTTAATGTAGAGTCTCAGGCAGATTCTGACTCCATTTCGTCTGCCGTACCTGTAAGTTAAAGGTGTTTTCATATGTCACGTTAGGTTAGGTTACGTTACGTTACGTTACGTTTGGTTTGGTTTGGTTTGGTTAGGTTAGGTTAGGTTAGGTTAGGTTAGGTTAGGTTAGGTTTGGTTAGGTTAGGTTAGGTTAGAAAGTCCATCTCTATGTCGTAAGTTAATAAATTAGATGAGTTGTACATCTGATATTAGGTTAAAATTTTAACTTACGAACCTCTGAGAATCCTGGTCTTGATAACAGCATTTATACGTGTCACGAACGTGTTTATAATCAGTATAAATGGGTCTCGTTAAACAGGTCATTAAGTGAGCTTTACAGTCATTAACGTGAGATCTGCGTCACGGTAGTTAATGACGCTGGTTAGTCAAGCATCACCCCCCCCTCACCCCTCACCCCTTTCCCCCTTCCCTCCCTTTCCCCCTTCCCTCCCTACCCCTTCCCTCTCTACCCCTTCCCTCCCTACCCCCTCCCCTCCCCCCCTCAGCTTTACATACCTCTGACACTGTTGCTTTAATGGTAGACAGACAGACAGACAGACAGACAGACAGACAGACAAGTAGATAATAATTAACGTAGACTATAAAATATCCAGGTAAACGGAAGTATATATATAATTAATATAGACAGGTGTACTTAATTAGTATATACAGGTAAGGATAGGTAGATAAAATAAATTAATATTGGATATAATATATATTTTCCTATGGCGCTGTCTCGGTAGTGTCTTTTCTTATGGTAATTCACTTGACCTAATTATCTAGAATCTTACCTTGTACATTAAAGGCTTAGAGAGAGAGAGAGAGAGAGAGAGAGAGAGAGAGAGAGAGAGAGAGAGAGAGAGAGAGAGAGAGAGAGAGAGAGAGAGAGACCCACTCCCTCTTTCATCTCCCAACATTTTTTATTAAAGGTTGAGAAAGATTGGTTGAGATATCTCCCCGTCTCTCTATCTATCTCACACGTCTGTTTCCTTCTCCTTCTTCTCCTCCCTCGTACTTCTTCCCCCTCCTCCCTCTACCTGATCCCCCTCTCTCCTTCCCACTTCCCTTACCCCTATCCCATCTCTCCTCTCCCTCTGCCTCTACCTTCACCTTCACTCTTCCCCTTCCCTTCCCTCTCCCTTCCTCCCCCTCTACCTGTCTCTCCCACCTCTCTGCCTCTTCTCTCTCCCTTCTACCTCCATTTCTCCCTCTCCCCTTCCCACCCGTCTCTCCTCTCCCTTCACGAGGAGTTGTGTCTCAAGAGGCAACAGGAGAGATGGGAGGGCGAGAGACAGGCATGAAGAGGCTTTGTGTAGTGAAGGAGGGAGGGAGGAGGTGGAGGATGGAGGGAGGATGGAGGGGGAGGGAGGTAGTGGGAGGTGGAGGGGGGAGGAGGATGGTCTAGGGAGGGACAAGGCGGGGGGGTGAAAATAAAAGGTTATACAACTAACGCACACACACACACACACACACACACACACACACACACACACACACACACACACACTGTAACATGAGGCTATATATCTCCCTATTACATAAAAAACGTGTTATAGGACCTTGTTATATATGTAGACCTAATCTGAGTGTTATATATGAACCTAGATTATATGTCTCCTATAATATAAAGGGTCAAAGGTCGTGTTATATATGTGCCTGAGTCTCCTATAATATAAAGGGTCAAAGGTCGTGTTATATATGTGCCTGAGTCTTCTATAATATAAAGGGTCAAAGGTCGTGTTATATATGTGCCTGAGTCTCCTATAATATAAAGGGTCAAAGGTCGTGTTATATATGTGCCTGAGTCTCCTATAATATAAAGGGTCAAAGGTCGTGTTATATATGTGCCTGAGTCTCCTATAATATAAAGGGTCAAAGGTCGTGTTATATATGTGCCTGAGTCTCCTATAATATAAAGGGTCAAAGGTCGTGTTATATATGTGCCTGAGTCTCCTATAAGGATCGTGTCATATATATCTCAAGGGCGAGTCTGGCATCATCTTATATAAGTTAACCTAACCTTTGGAGGATCAACTGTCACACCATCTTAAGTTATTGGATACTTATTAATAGCAGCTGGTGGGGGTAGTTGTTGAGGGGTGATGGAGAGGGGAGAGTGATGGAGGTGGGGTGAAGGAGAGGGGAGAGTGATGGAGGTGGGGTGAAGGAGAGGGGAGAGTGATGGAGGTGGGGTGAGGGAGAGGGGAGAGTGATGGAGGTGGGGTGAAGGAGAGGGGAGAGTGATGGAGGTGGGGTGAGGGAGAGGGGAGAGTGATGGAGGTGGGGTGAGGGAGAGGGGAGAGTGATGGAGGTGGGGTGAAGGAGAGGGGAGAGTGATGGAGGTGGGGTGAAGGAGAGGGGAGAGTGATGGAGGTGGGGTGAAGGAGAGGGGAGAGTGATGGAGGTGGGGTGAAGGAGAGGGAAGAGTGATGGAGGTGGGGTGAGGGAGAGGGGAGAGTGGTGGAGGTGGGGTGAAGGAGAGGGGAGAGTGATGGAGGTGGGGTGAGGGAGAGGGGAGAGTGATGGAGGTGGGGTGAAGGAGAGGGGAGAGTGATGGAGGTGGGGTGAGGGAGAGGGGAGAGTGATGGAGGTGGGGTGAAGGAGAGGGAGAGTGATGGAGGTGGGTGAAGGAGAGGGGAGAGTGATGGAGGTGGGGTGAGGGAGAGGGGAGAGTGATGGAGGTGGGGTGAAGGAGAGGGGAGAGTGATGGAGGTGGGGTGAAGGAGAGGGGAGAGTGATGGAGGTGGGGTGAGGGAGAGGGGAGAGTGATGGAGGTGGGGTGAAGGAGAGGGGAGAGTGATGGAGGTGGGGTGAGGGAGAGGGGAGAGTGATGGAGGTGGGGTGAAGGAGAGGGGAGAGTGATGGAGATGGGGTGAAGGAGAGGGGAGAGTGATGGAGGTGGGGTGAAGGAGAGGGGAGAGTGATGGAGGTGGGGTGAAGGAGAGGGAAGAATGATGGAGGAGAAGGGGAGTGGGTGGGAGGAGAGAGTGATATAAGAGGGGGGAGGGGAGAGAGCTGTGACGGCAGAATAAAATGATGGAGATTGTTGTCGTGAGTTGGAGGAATAAGCGAAAGTGAGGGAGAGGGCTGTTGAGGGCTGGGGGAGTGAAGGAGAGTGAGAGAGAAATCTATAACTGCAGAAAAGGTAAGAAGAGTCGGGAGAAAGGGCAGAGTGAGGGAGGTGTGTTAGAGAGAGAGAGAGAGAGAGAGAGAGAGAGAGAGAGAGAGAGAGAGAGGACTGCTTGCGTGTGGGTACGTTTCAGAACAAGTGCTTTCATATTGCATTTTCTCTTTTGTATCACTCTTAGATCATAGAGAGAAAGAGAGAGAAAGGGGAGGGTGAAAGAGGTATAAATGAAAGAGAGAGAGAGAGAGAGAAAGAAAGAAAAGAGAGAGACAGGAAAAATGAAAGGGGGGTAAACACAGAGGAAGGGAGACATAAAGAATGATAGAGAGGGAGAGACTGAATAAAGGAGAGAGAGAGAGAGAGAGAGATGCCTCGTTAAGGTCTATTGTCAGGCATGAAACTGGCGAAAGATTGGTTCGTATCTCGTCAGATTCAACACATCTTTATCATCCTTCTCTATCTATCTCTTCTTCACCTTTTTACTGTTTTTGTAATAATAATAATAATAATAATAATAATAATAATAACTAACTCCTGTCATAAGCGTAAGTGTTTCTTCTCTTTCATTTATGTTAAGCTGCAGTTCATTAATACCCTACATGCTCTTTAATATAAAACTAATGTCAGGTTCTCAGTTGGATCATTAAATTATCTCCCACAGGTAAGACATCGTATGTAATTAAGGTAAAATCCATCAGAATCGATCTTTGTCTAGTAGCTTTAGTGTGAGGTGTGAACCTTTGATAACCCGAGGATAGAACAGACGGGTGTGTGTGTGTGTGTGTGTGTGTGTGTGTGTGTGTCCGAAAATGTGTTGTGTGGATGAGAGGAAGACAAGTCAATCTCGTATATGTTTTCATATTTTGTTGTCAAGTCAAACTCGACAAGATTTTGGCCCGCTCGGGGATCACCTGTCGGGGAAAGGAGGAGTTCTCTCTATCTCTTGATGCATATCCAATGTATAACTCTGAGTGTGTGTGTGTGTGTGTGTGTGTGTGTGTGTGTGTGTGTGTGTGTGTGTTGGCTCTGCTACAAACACACACACACCAGCTGGTAGGACACATGGCCAGTAGGGTGTGTCAATTTAGGGGGTGAACTGGCTAAATTGAAAATCGAGTAATTTGGTAGCAATTTATTGTAGTCTTTAAGCATGCAAAACAATATTCTGGCATAAATTTTTTTTATAATAAGTCCTACCTACATCAAATGGATTTTTAAATGTACATATTTGTGAATTTATAACATAACCAGCGTTTGCACACATGTTACTGTTTCAAGTTTCAAATTATTATATTTTATTATCCGTAGTCTATTTGAAAGTAACCAATGCCTTCATACTCTCTTTGCTTTGGTTTCTTGTCATCAGTAGTATGCTTGCTATTTGTGCTTTGATGTAACCTTCTCGCCTCTCGTGGCTGCAAACATGGCCCGCTGCTTCTGTGACCATTTTCACACATCTCTCCACACTTTGAGTGTGGGAAGGCCACTTCGGCACCTGCATTGGAGTCTCTTTAAGGTTTCTCAATTCTTGGTTAGTCAGACTTGTTGTCAATGGTGGCTCTAAGACTTCCAAACTCAAGTCAACCAATTCTGACAATTTGGTGGCATTGACGTTTATTGGGGGAACTTTTCTTGAATGAAACGAACAGTCTCCCAACTGGTCGTCATCTATTAGCGTTCCTCTAATCTTTAGAATGACTTCTACAGCCTCGGTTCGGAGATTGGTACATTGACTGCAAAGCATTGCTTGCAAAACTGCTTCTGATCGAGCATACCAAGCGGACCTTCTTGCCACAGGTAACACGATGTCCCTCACTACCTTCCTCTGTGTTCTTACTAGCTGCAATTGAAATAAAAGGTGATTGGGCCCATCCACCCACATAGGATTAAGTTTCACACTAAACCACTGGGGAAGATAAACTCCAATAATAAATTCAACAATTAACCTCAAATTCTTCAGCACTTTGCCCTTCAATTCGTGTTTGGAAATCCAAATCCTGCAGAAACGAAGAGCTGTAGTTAACCAACGGCTGTGACTGACAGGTCCAATCTCCAAGAGAGCCAATGACTGAGGCACTTCTCCTGATCTTATTGCTTGGGCAATACGATAAGCATAGGATTGATCTGTGCTGAGATCTTTGATGACTCCTTCAGACAACGCCGGAAGGGGAGGGCCAACTTCGACCTTTGGAAAGGTTGTATTTATTTCTAGTTGTGTTGCTTCATCCAGCATGATGCCAAGGGGACCTGACCACTTGTTGTTGCTCTTTGTAGGACCATCAAGTTCCTGGATGAGATGACGAAGAGGTAGCTCGCCTGTATGTAAATCACATACAATCCAAACAAGTCTTCTTCCTAGTTTTTTCTCTAAATGCGTCATTACACCCCCCTGCCATCCGGTGTTCACTGCAGTTGAATCTCCACCAACAGCCTGCAGTGAACTGCCAAGTCCTCTCTCCTGAACCCAACATAAAATATGATCAACAATGACCTCTGCATGTTTCTTCCCTTCTACTTCAGTTTCGGGAGCAAAGTGAAACAAAAACCGACCACCAGGCTCAGAACAGACAGAGTAGTGTTCTTCTTTGATGAGACCTGGAAACTTTCTGTTCACTCCCTCTACTTCTAGCAAAACTTTTGTGTCATCTATTCTTCCATCAAACAAAAGACAGGAGAGCCCTCCCTCGCTTAAATCTTTTTCATGCTGATCAGATATTTCCTTCATTATTTTTTCTTGTGCTCTTCTAATTTTATTATGATCTATCACCAAAGATACATCCTCTCGGCTGATGAGGCCTGCATCTATCCAAGCGGCAGTTGCAATTTCTGCAGCCTCACGAAGTCCAGCATGGTGGCGAATACTAGCTAAAGCAATGTTTGAAATATTTCTTGTGTTGTATTTCATTTTCTTTGGTAAAGGTTCAGATGGCTCTTTGGAACTATCATCTGATGTTGCTTCCTGTTCATCAGAAGAACTATCAAAGAAGTGATAAACATCTTGACACAGCTCTTCCTCTCTTTGGATGGCTTCTTTACTCTTCATTTTCTTCTTTTGTTCCCTCTCTCGGATTTGTTCTCTCTTCTTGGCATTAGCAATCTGCTTCTTTGTTTCTGAATAATCTATTGAACCCATTTGCATACTTCCTTGGCCTTCTGCCTTTGTCCTCTGTGCCTTTATAAATTCAAGCTCTAAAACAGGGATCTTCTTTTCACGAGGACAACCACAATCAATGTGGGAATTATTTTCTCTCTTACCTGAGTGAGAACAGTTGGATTCAGAACATAATTGTATGGAGCACTTGCAGGTCAAAATGTCAAACAGAGTATCAAGTGTGTGCAGAAATTCATTTTTCCTGGCCAAGTTTCCTTTACCAAGTGATGTTTCAACTGCTTTGTGCCATAATTTCGTTAGTTTTAGCTCAATAGTTCGACACTGATTAATCACAGGTGGTTTGAATAGTGCATTAGCTTTTGTCCATTGATGCAGAAGAGGGACTATCATGTCATTTATGAGTTCTTTATCTGTATAGTTCCTTCTGTCCTTTGCATTTTTTTCTCGAAGGAGTAACCCTAATCTTAGCATGTCTCTCACTGTTGGAAGTTCTGATACAGGAAGCTCCTTCCCTTTACCAACTAGCAGGCTCAAGTGGGTTGACAACTGACTTCTTGTCTTCAATTTTGACATCTTCACACTATCTGACAAATAGAAAAATATTTCAATGTTTCATAATTCAATTGTTGTTTCAAAAAAATATCAATTTGTTTATCAAAAATGCTGTAACAGAAATAACATAATAATTTCTTAGAACATAATGTTTTATACAATGATATAAGTAACTGCGACAATCAATATGCCCTACTTACAATAATTAAAATGTAGAATTCGTCTGGTAGAGTAGGTGCAAGTGCAATGAGAGCAAACCACCGTCTATGATATCTAGAAGGAGAGTGAGCCGGGCGCCTTATCCTCACGCTTGGTACAAGTCAAAACAAGAATTAAACTGTCCCACACGGAGAGCCTGTTCATGTTCATGTTCTGACATGCATATTGTACACAAGCTATAGAACCATAAAATACTCCATAATCCATATGCTTACATGAGATTAGTTAATATCAAGTGAATAATTCTAATCAAGTCTCATTAATTTGTTGAAATACTGATATTTGAAACTTTAAGGTATAATTGATGTAGGTGAGGGTTATTTCAATTCATTTTTGTTTGCTAATCTCAAGTTTAGACATAAAGAGGCACAATATTTTGACTACCAAATTTGATTTTTAACATGTTGACAAAATTGACACACCCTAATGGCCAGGGTGTCTTGGGAATGCGTAAGGATGTCTTGTCTTAATTAAACCACGACCACCTGGCTTAATGGAGGAGAGAGGGGGAGGGGGGGCGGTGGAGGGGGGAGGGGGGCGGTGGAGGGGGGAACGGGGGGTGCGGCATGGTGACCTGTCGTACCTATTGTGAGATTTCAGATTCTAATTCTAAATTTTCACTCAGTACTTTCTAATTCTATTTTCTTCATCCCGACTAATTATTTTTATGTTTTTAATTTTTACTTCCTGATTCCAAATTCAATATGATAATTTTTTTCCATTTTAATTCCCTAATTCTGATTTTTGTTTTCCGATCCTAACATATTTTTCCTATGTAATAATGTTAGGTTTTACTTCACTGGTTTGTGTGTATGTATGTACGTATGTATGTATGTATGTATGTATGTATGTATGTATGTATGTATGTACGTTATATGATTTACTTGTATAATATGCGTATGATTAAGTGACAGCAGAGAGCACATTCGTCATTTGAAATATACTTAAGTCCACACA
>CAUDMG010000313.1:85000-87500 GCA_958450375.1 Homarus gammarus
GAAACGCATTTTATATTATATAACACAAAATAATTAAACAGAATATTAACAGTCAGTTGGAGGGAAGATGATTAAAATAATTGTGTTGCATTATTATGGCGGTGAAGTATTTGGAAATGTTAAAATATGAGAGTTGAAATGAGTGAAAGAGGCGGTAAAGAGAGGACTCACAGAGGCGAGGCGTGCGGGCGCCCCAATACGAGGGGATCTTAGCCGCTCTTGTTGACACTACAGATTAAGGTCGAAGAACCAGCTTTTCCTATCTTAGATATCCTCCTCCTCCTCCTCCTCCTACGCCTGTTCTTCCTCTTCCTCCTCCTCGTACGCCTCCTCCTCCTCATATTCCACCTCCTCCTCTTTCTCCTTCTCCAGCTCGTCTTCCTACGCCTCCTCCTCTTTCAGAAGGTCTTAGGTGAAAGGGTCTTACGTTAGTGTGTCTACCTGTCTTCCTCCTAATTGGTGGTGTAAAAAAAAAAAAAACATGAAACAGCCTCAATCACGTTATGGCACGAATGACGGAGCCTCAAAGGTATACCTGTTTAAAGCGTCGTCCTAACTGTGAGAAGGTGCCTGAACTGGCTTACTCAAATTGCATGAGTGAATCGGATTTTCAAAGATACCTACGTTATATTTCATCCTTTAGATAATAATATGACATCCTATCTACTTAACACAGAGGCGGATTATCATAAAATCTTGCGTAAATTTGATCCACCTTATGTAGTGATGTAACAATGTGATATAGTTAATTTATTGAAGTTGTGACATAATGATGGATTTTCTTCATTATTGGTAACGTGGAAACAACTTATATAACAGTATTATATAACCTGCAACACAAAGACACACTTACGCTGAGACTCTACTCTATATGGGTTATAATATTTCTAATTACAGGAAAATAAAATAACGTTAGAATCTTTGAGAATCCGGATCAGATGTTGTTACTACCGACCATAATAGGATGACTACTGTGGTATTTGTGAGAGAGAGAGAGAGAGAGAGAGAGAGAGAGAGAGAGAGAGAGAGAGAGAGAGAGAGAGAGACGTTTAGTATATACCTTGTAAGCTACAGTTGAGGTGAACAAGAATCAAACATACACAGAGTCAGTGCTGGCTGGTCATCTAACACACACACACACACACACCATCGTACACAAACATTAGGTAAACTTAGTCATCCCTTCAGTGTAGTTAGTTAAGACAACATATATTGATGAGTTACGAAGAATGTACAGTGAGGTGAGCAGGAGAAGTGGAATAGGTGGTTGAAAAGGTATATGAGAGAGAAGAGAATAACAAGAAAAGAAGCACAGGGTGGATAATTGTGGAGGAAAGGAGAACAGAGGAGAACCCAGTAACCCATCCCACGGCTTATATTGGATTCCCAAAACACTGATGAAGAAGATATTGTACTGGTAGATAAATGCTTCTTATCCTCTTTATCTTTAATAATATTGATAATACAGATAAAACTATGATATAATTATGTTCATTAGAATTTGTTATGATAGTTTTTATCTGTAATTAAAACTACAAGTGAATTTGTAACAATTATCGTACGTCCGGCAGCGAGTCACAAACCGCGACGTCAATCACCCTCCAATAAAACCTTTGTCTGGGGGGGAGGGGGGGGGAGGGGGGTGGGGGGGGGGGGTGGGGGGGGGGGTGAGTGTGTGTCAGTCTGTCATTATTGGTATTCAATATTCATGGAACAAACTGATGCAAGACAAATTTTAGCTGAATTTGCTCTGAATCACAAGGTATTGTCTTTTTGTCTTATTCTCCATATTTTCTCTTTTCTTTCTGTCATATCTTTTTCATTTATATCATTATTCGTGTTTGGTTTAATATATCTACTTTATATTTTGTCCCATTTTCGTTCTCATTGCGACAATAAGTAGAAGAATGGAGAGGATTTCAATAGTTATCCCTTTAGTACGATTCATTTTCTCTCAATCCCTTCAGTACACATTTAAAGGTCTGGTGCCATTGATATGAACTTAAGAGCCCCCTTGAACCCCCCCCCCCCCCCCCTATCTCTCTCTCTCTCTCTCTCTCTCTCTCTCTCCTTGGACAATATTTTTCTGGTATTCATTTTCTCGAATTACTTTTGGATGGCATTTATCTTTATTTATTTTTTCTCCTTCCTTCCTTCCTTCTCTCCCTCCCTCCTTCCCTCCTTTACGCCTCCCCCCCGACACAGAATACTCCCTCCCCTCCCATAAGCTCACATCAATGGCCATAATAGGCTTGGAGGCAGAGAGAAAAATTATTCCCTTCCATTTATCGATAAGAAAAAATGGACACAGTATTTCCATTAATTCTCGATACACACACACGTAGACGTCGGGAAGAAGGAAGGAAGGAAGGAGGGAAGGAAGGAAGGAAGGGGGGAGGGGAGGAAGGAAGGAAGGAAGGAAGGAAGGAAGGGAGGGGGGAGGGAGGAAGGAAGGAAGGAAGGAAGTGTTGCATGTACTGGTAGTGGTAAAAAAAATTAT
>CAUDMG010000313.1:97500-102500 GCA_958450375.1 Homarus gammarus
TTTCTCTCTTGTTTATCACTTTCTTTTACTTTTCCTCAACAATTTTTCTGTTTCACTTCGTTTCTCTTCTTCTTTCTTCTTTTCCTTTAATTTTTCCATTTCCATTCATCATTTCTTTTTCTCTATTCCTCTTTCCTTCCTTTCCATAATTTTCTCTCTTCCCTTCATCATTTTTTCCTGGTATTTTCTCCTTTTCTTTTTTCTCTCTCTTATCGTCTCTCCTCTATTTCTTTAATCCTCTCCCTGTCTTTCACCCTCACCTCCCCCATTCCCAGCCATTCCAGACGCATTCTACGGTTCCCGGGAATTACTGCCAGGAATTCCAACTACCCAGATATCTCGACCATAGGGAACTGTATGTTTGGTTTAACTCTCCCTGGTGTATCAAGGGAGAGAGGGAGAGAAAGAAAGGAAAGGAGAGGGAGGGAGAATATGAGAGGGTGATGGAAGGGAGAAAGGGAAGGACAGTAAAAATGGGAGGATATAAGAGAAGGAAATAAAGTATAACGGAGAGATAGACAGACATGCAGACAAACAGACATACACCCAGACACACTATAATGCGGTGTGTGTGTGTGTGTGTGTGTGTGTGTGTGTGTGTGTGTGGTATGAAGGGAAGGATGCATATGTGGAGTATGTGGATGTGTGGTATGTATAATTTAGACTATTGCACACACACACACACACACACACACACACACACACACACACACACACACACACACAATATCTGTATCACTTACCATTAAATTCTACATCCGGACCATAAACCCCCTTGTCAGTGCCCCCCCCCCCCCTCGGAACTTTTGCTCAATCCCAAAGTCTCTAACCAACTGTAAACTTTGTACCGCGAGCCAGAAAATTTGTTGTCGTAGGCTGGGGGAAAGTTGTAGAAAGTTTTAATCGTGATTGAGGTGTGAGAGGGCAACCCGCGCGACTCTGGTGGGTGTTTGTATGGGTGAGGAGGTGTGGGTGGGAGGGTGGGTGGGTGGTTGGGTGGGTAGGTGGGTGGGAGTGAGGGAGGGGTCAACATTCTCCAAAGTTCCTAAGTTAATTTTTTTTTATCTTATTTGGAGGTGTTAAAATGATTCTATCTGGCTGTCTTAAGTTATTACACAAAGACAGATTCACAGAGATTCTTACGTTAAAAATATTAACTTATCTGGAAATATGGGTGATTCTATACTGGCTGGCTGTCTTAAGGCATTATTTAAAGACGGATTCTCAAAAGTATATACGTTAAATTTTTCCCTTAATGTATATATAAAGAATGATTCTGTCTCCGTTTGATTCTGTCTCCATTTGATTCTGTCTCCATTTGATTCTGTCTCCATTTGATTCTGTCTCCGTTTGATTCTGTCTCCGTTTAAGTTATACCACAAACACTGATTCTCAAAGATGCTTATATGAAATTTCCCTCTTTTAAAAATCTAAAAAAAAATCAATATTCATTTCATTTACTAATTCACAAAAATAGCTTCCAAAATGGCCGTCATGTTACACAGAGACTCTACCTAGTTGTTGTACCTGTAGATGTTGTTACTGAGGTGAACTACATCGTTACGGGTCTTAGAGAATACGAGCTCAGCACCTTCAGGTTGACAGTCTGACACTTCAGTAATTACAGGTTCGACGCCTCCACTCTCGAGAGGATTTAGAGCCTTACCACCCACCCATTCACCCACCCACCCAACCCACATACCGACCCCACCCACCTACCCAACCACCCACCCAACCCACCTACCCACCCACCCACCCAACCCACATACCCACCCACCCACCCACCCACCACCCACCCAACCCACCTACCCACCCAACCCACCTACCCACTCTTAACCCGGAATTGTACCAGAGTTTTTATACATACTGTACATACATACATACATAGAAGGAACAACACACACACACACACACACACACACACACACACACACACACACACACACACACATGTTCAACTAAACTTTTCAGCACAGCAAGTTTTCTCATCACAGCCCCAGTAATGAGAAAGACATTTGGTGAGACTTTTTAATTTTATCTCTCATCACTCTGTTAAGGTTACCGTGAGTGAGTTATATAGGATCTGAGAGACACTATTTTTAATTTACGGAGGAGGGGGGTGGGGTGTTGTTGGTTGAGGTTAGGTTAGGTTACGTTGGGTTAAGGTTGGGTAGGGTAGGTTAGGTTACGTTGGGTTAAGGTTGGGTAGGGTAGGTGAAGCTGGATTCGTGTAGGTTAGGTTAGGTTTAGGTGAGTCAGTGTTAGGTTAGGTTAGATTAAATATTACCCAAGCTGTAAATCCTCCAATATTGCATCACTTTAACTGGTCGAGTCTCTTAGGTACTTCGACGCCATTTTCGTGTGTCGCTTTAGTAAGTCAATTACCTGCCTCCCCTTATTACAGTTTAGAGAAAGATTTATTTTACGAACCCTTGAGAATCGATCTTTGTGTCGCAGCTGAAATGAAACAATAATATTCATGTTTTTTTTCAGTAATTAGAAATGAAAATTGAACTGAACTAATAAGAATACGTCTCTCTGTGTCGTAGCTACAGTGAGTCATTTAGATGCGTCCTGTTCCTTTATCTACAAATAAGAGAGAAATTTAACGTAGGAACATTAGAGAATTGGTCTTGGTGTCGTAGCTCTTACATCAGATCACTCTTTGTTTACCCATTGTGGTTCATGTAAACAGTAGCTCTTACATCAGATCACTCTTTGTTTACCCATTGTGGTTCATGTAAACAATTATATCAAGCTTACATAGTGTTTGTTTATGTTGTGTGTTGTGTTTATTAAGCGTATTGATAAAGCTGTGTTGGCAGGATATATTTGGTATAAGATAAGCTTCCTTAACTTAATACTCTTTTGAATATTGCCAGATACGGTGAGGTGCATCATCATCATCATCATCATCATCATCATCATTATCATCATCATCATCATCATCATCATTATCATCATCATCATCATCATCATCATCCAGGAGTTGTTGGGTCACTTTCGTTCGTAATAATTTCACAACACTGTAATCCAAACTTCACCACTATCAGATAACAAAGCTGGGAGGAGGTGTGGGTAGAAGGGGGTGGTGAGTAGGAGGTAGGGGGTAGGGAGGGAGGGGAGGAAGTAAGAGGGTAGAGAGGGAGGGGAGGAAGTGAGAGTAGTGGTAGGGGTAAGGAGGGGGGCTGGGGTGAGGGTAAGGGAAAGGGGGGGTTGTGAAATGATAAATAGGATCACATTGTCAACGGGAAACAAGGTCATTGAAGCCGTTTTAAAGGTGTAAGGGCCAGGTCTCTCTCTAAGGGAGGGGGGGGGAGGGGTCAGGCAGCGAGGGAGGTCAACTGAGGTCAGATTGTTGGAGAGACAAAGAATAATACCAGTCTGGTTTAGGTCATTGTTCTCATCAGAAAACGAGGTTGTGTGAGAGGTGACAGACAGACAGACAGACAGATAGACAGACAGGCAGACAGACAGACAGACAGACAGACAGACTCAGATGTTGCCTATAACACAAACGTTTCCTAGTATAGTACACAAACATTGCCTGGTACACAAACGTTTCCTAGTACACAAACGTTTCCTAGTATAGTACACAAACATTGCCTGGTACACAAACGTTTCCTAGTATAGTACACAAACATTGCCTAGTACACAAACGTTTCCTAGTACACAATCGTTGCCACTAAAAAAATGCTTCTAAGTCAACAAACGTTCCAAGGTAAACAAACGTTACCAGATAAAAAAAAATGCGTACACAAATATCATAAATTTCACCCCTATGATCTAGCAATGTAATCCAGGCTAGTCCATTCCTCTGTATTCATGACATTTATACTAGGATATACATACTAATACATATGCATAGAGGATTAATGAAGTTGTCGAACAAGCCGGTAACGACGGTAGTTTGTACAGGTAATTAGGTGCCACCTGTGTGTTAGTTCAGGTAAGTTTTCTTTGATGTTTAACGAGACTGAGAGAGAGAGAGTGTGTGTGTGTGTGTGTGTATGTGTGTGTGTGTGTGTGTGTGTGTGTTGTTGATGGTGCTTATGAACGTACTCAGTTGATGCCGTAAGTATCGAGATTAAATTCAGTCGATGGCAATGTTGACACGATCAGTAGCAAGACACACAAATAGCGCGTTGTAGAATTCCTGGTAAGTGATATTCCCAGTAAAGCAGATTCCCGGTATGACATATTCCTGGTTCAGCCACCACACCTCTGATGATGATTTGATGATGATGATGATGATGATGATGATGTTTTTTTATATAAGTTAGGTTAAGTTGATGGGAGGTTAGGTTAGGTTAGGTTAGGTTAGGTTAGGTTAGGTTGAGGTAAGTGATCATTATGGAAGTCCTAATTGAGACATGTTTTTTCTCTGAGTTATGAAGAAGTTACACCAAATAGGGTAAATGAGGCAAGAGGGAATAAATGGGGGGAAAACGAACTCATTATTGAAGCTGATGGTGTGTGAAAGATAAAAGAGAGAGACAGGAGAAAGGGGAAGAGAAAGAGAAACGGGGAAGGAAAGAGTGGCGGAAGAAAGGGTGAGAATAGGGTGATAGAGAAAGAGACGGAAAGAGGGAGAAAGTGACGGGCTAGAGAGGGTTAAAGAGAGAAAGTAAGGTGAGAGATAGAAAGAAAGAGTGAATTAGAGATAAGAGAGTGCGATAAGAACAGAGATAAGGGGACGGAGGAAGAGAAAGAGAGGTTTTTGCTCATAAATAATAAAAAAATAATAATGGTTGCCCCTCGTGTAACGAGGATGGTCGGCCTAAGGGCCACTTCGGCGTAATGTTTTTAAGGTGTAGATGCTGTCGCCAACACAACAACCACACCCTAAATTAACGAGCTGCATGACCCAGTGTCAAAGAATAGTCCGGGAAGACCGGACAACTCGACAACTGCACTGGCTAACCATTACCCCGGAACATTATCCACAAATCGATTAACATCCAGGTTCCCAATTACTGCTGGGTAGACAGAGGCAAATG
>CAUDMG010000313.1:107500-137500 GCA_958450375.1 Homarus gammarus
AAGGGAAATTGTCTATCTATCTATCTATCTATCTATCAATCTATCTATCTATCTATCAATCTATCTATCTATCTATCTATCTATCTATCTATCTATCTATCTATCTATCTATCTATCTATCTATCTATCTATCTATCTATCTATCTATCTATCTATCTATCTATCTATCTATCTATCTAAACAGTAGGTAAAGAGGACATGTTATGCCTGGTTTTCACAATTTCCTTCTATTCTTCCTCAACTATTAATAGGCTTCCTCTCCCAGCTGGTCTACCTTCCCTTAGTCCCTGATGGGGTTAATTAGGATGGGAATTTTATTAGTGATGACGCGGCAGGGATGTTAAGTGAGGGAAGGAGGGAGGGAGGGTGTTGTGGTGAGTGAGGGAGGGTGGGAGGGAGGGAGGGTGTTGTGGTGAGTGAGGGAGGGAGGGAGGGTGTTGTGGTGAGAGAGGGAGGGTGGGAGGGAGGGAGGGTGTTGTGGTGAGTGAGGGAGGGAGGGTGTTGTGGTGAGTGAGGGAGGGAGGGAGGGTGTTGTGGTGAGTGAGGGAGAGTGGGAGGGTGTTGTGGTGAGTGAGGGAGGGAGGGGAGGGAGGGAGGGAGGGAGGGTGATGTGGTGAGTGAGGGAGGGAGGGAGGGTGTTGTGGTGAGTGAGGGAGGGAGGGTGTTGTGGTGAGGGAGGGAGGGAGGGATGTTTGCTTGGTTCATTTCACAGGTTCTAAAAGGCTACAAATTTTACTAAAATTGAAAGATGTGAAATTCCAGAATTTGACATCTTAGACACAACTTGGTGAGTAGAACAACAATTGTCGTGTGACTTTGGTAGAGAAAACAGCAAAAACTGAATAAAAATGAGCCATCAAAAGTGTCGCACCACTGCCAAGGGCTGTATCGGTGTATCTCACTTGTGGCTGCTACAGTTAGTGTTGTGGTACATAACGTATGAGTTTACTGACACTCAGGGTCTCGTTCTTGATAGTGTTATAAGTAGATCATTAAGTGTAAGTGTCAGTTACATAAAACATTGTTGTATTACGCCACATACACTAACGTGTTGTTGTTGTTGTTGTTGTTGCAGGTTGTAGATCACGATGACCTGGAAGAATGTTACTTGGGAGGATCCTCCTCCCCCCGCCCCCGCTCCCCCTCCTCCCCCGCCGCCCTTAAGGCCCCTGGCAGGAATTCCCGCCGGGTGAGTCTTATATCCGGGGAGGCTCTTGAGCAAGCCACCGCCTCCGTGGCTCTGGCGACGCTGGAACAGGCTCGTACACAAGATCAACATCTGAACTCTCCCAACCTTCCCCAGCACCCGTACGAGTCGACTCCAACACGTACGGAGAGTAACGAGCTGAGGGTCAAGCCTAGAGTGGTCAAGTCCAAGACTACTGACGATGGAGCTGTAGGAGGGGGAGAGGCCGTTGCGACGGAGGGAGGGACCACCGCCAACTCGTCGCCCATAAGGTAAGTCACAGAAAACGGTTTTGTCGGTGTTGGAGAGCGTGGGACTTTGGTTGGCGTGACTTGTGTAAAGTTAGCAGCGGACAACTTCTGTTTACTTTAATGTCTTTAACACATTTTCCTTAACCTTGGATGTGATTTGCATTTCATGTATTGGAATAATTTACCGTTTTTATGATTTTTATCCGATTTAATGCATAGGATATAATTTAGTTAATTTCATTAGACTTAACCTACCCGAGATTACCTTAATAAGACGACATGAAGATAGTGTAGCCTGAAAAACACTTCCTCTTGTATTTCGCATCAAAAGGAACATTTAGTATTGAGAGAAAAAATAGACCTCATGATTTAACTCAGGTAAATATCGTCAACGACCAGTTTTAACCTCGCTCTTCTTTAGGTAATTTAATCAATTTTTAAGTCGGATAAATTAAACTGCCTCTCGGTGGTATTTAGCAGACATACACACACTGCCTCTTGTAGTGGTCATTAGGAGGCAATTTCAGAGGTTTAGAGCTGGCAAGATGCTGCTGTTTGGTCTTGTGTGTGTGTACAGGAGACTGTGTGCGTGTGTGTGCGTGCGCATGTGTGTGTTTGTGTACAGGAGACGTTGATAGTGTATGTGTGTGTGTGTGTGTGTGTCTACAGGAGACGTTGATAGTGTGTGTTTGTGTGTGTTTACATGAGACGTTCATAGTGTGTCTACATGTGTACAGGAGACATAAATAGTGTTTGTGTACTGGAGACGTTGATAGTGTGTGTGTGTGTGTGTGTGTGTGTACAGGAGACGTTGATAGTGTGTGTGTGTGTGTGTGTGTGTGTGTGTGTGTGTGTGTGTGTGTGTGTGTACATCTACAGGTCTATAAACCACCAGCGTCACGTCAGCTGTGAACCTTTAAATTGACCCCTAAGACACGTAATTTTTTTTTACCTGTGCTGGGTATATATATATATATATATATATATATGAATGTGTGTGTGTGTGTGTGTGTGTGTGTGTGTGTGTGTGTGTGTGTGTATATACCTGTATCGCCCCAGCCCAGGTGAACTTTGAGTTTAGATCGAGTTGTCATTTCTAAAAATAAAAAATAATAATAATAATTTATTACCTAGTTTATCCATTATGTTCGTGGTATTTCCCTAACAGTGGATATATTTTTGTACAATGTTTTATTTATACGACGACCAATCACTTATTGTTTTTATTAGTTAAGATTAAAATTGATGATGATTATTGAACGGCTGTGAACTATTGAGAATATTTATTGGTTTAAGTAAATTTATTTACTTTTTATTATTAGCTTTTGTTGTTTATAAATCTTAAGAGAATTTGCTGTTGTTTGATTATTTTCTTAAGTGTTGATATGGCTTAACCTCGTGAGGCCGATGACTCCTGGGATTAAGTTATCGCACTCAAGAGGTTAAGTTATCGTACTCAAGAGGTTACGTTATCGTACTCAAGAGGTTAAGTTATCGTACTCAAGAGGTTACGTTATCGTACTCAAGAGGTTAAGTTATCGTACTCAAGTAGTTATCGTACTTAAGAGGTTAAGATATAATACTCAAGAGGTTAAGTTATCGTACTCAAGAGGTTAAATTATCGTACTCAAGAAGTTAATGTACTGAAGAGATTAAGTTATCGTACTCAAGAAGTTAAGTTATCGTACTCAAGAGGTTATTGTACTCAAGAGGTTAAGTTATCGTACTCAAGAGGTTAAATTATCGTACTCAAGAAGTTAATGTACTGAAGAGATTAAGTTATCGTACTCAAGAGGTTAAGCTATCGTACTCAAGAGGTTAAGTTATCGTACTCAAGAGGTTAAATTTTCGTACTCAAGAAGTTAATGTACTGAAGAGATTAAGTTATCGTACTCAAGAAGTTAAGTTATCGTACTCAAGAGATTAAGTTATCGTACTCAAGAGGTTAAGTTATCGTACTCAAGAGGTTAAGTTATCGTACTCAAGAGGTTATGTTATCGTACTCAAGAGGTTATGTTATCGTACCCAAGAGGTTATTGTACTCGAGAGGTTATGTTATCGTACTCAAGAGGTTATGTTATCGTACCCAAGAGGTTATTGTACTCGAGAGGTTAAGTTATCGTACTCAAGAGGTTAAGTTATCGTACTCAAGAGGTTAAGTTATCGTACTCAAGAGGTTAAGTTATCGTACTCAAGAGATTAAAATTATAATATATATATATTTCCTTTTTCTCTTACGTCCAAATTATTAAAACAAAAATAATAAAAATAATAATAATAATAATAATAATATTCCAAAAGTAATGTTTTTTACTTTTGTGAGTTGTAAGTGACGTTTTACCATGTACTCTACTTACAAGAATATATAAGTAAGGGCTGAGTCATGCCTTATAGTCCACTTATAAACGCATTTATAAGTAGGGAATGAGTAGTCTTCATTAATCCTTTAAATCTTAAGTAGAGATTTTAGTCGTAAGTAGATAATAAGTATAAGTAAAAAGTAAGTCTATTTGTAAATAAGTCGTAAGTAGAATATAAGTAATTTAAGTAGATAATAAGTATTCTGAAGTAGTAAATAAATCCTTAGTAGAAATAAAGTGTGAAGTAGAAACCCAAGAAACACTTTAGGAAGAAATTGTTAAGTGATAAGTATAGTCTTAAGTAGAAAATAGCACTTACAGATGATATAAGTGTTAAGTAGGATGGATAACGGAGAGACACAGGACTACACACTTACAAATTTACACACTTACAGGTTTCTTTATATAGCTGAAGACACTTACATAGCGCCAGGTGTGTTTATATAGAGCCAGGTGTGTTTATATAGTCAGGTGTGTTTATATAGTCAGGTGTGTTTATATAGAGCCAAGTGTGTTTATATGGTGCCAAGTGTGTTTATATGGTGCCAGGTGTGTTTATATAGAGCCAGGTGTGTTTATAGAACCAGGTGTGTTTATATAGAGCCAGGTGTGTTTATATAGAGGCACGTGTGTTTATATAGAACCAGGTGTGTTTATATAGAGCCAGGTGTGTTTATATAGAGGCACGTGTGTTTATGTAGAACCAGGGGTGTTTATATAGAGCCAGGTGTGTTTTTAGAGCCAGTTGTGTTTACAGAGCCAGGTTTGGTTACATAGTGAAACGTGGGTAGCTAATACCGTAGACGTTTGTTGCGTTCGTCATTGGTAATAATAATAATAATAATAATAATAATAATAATAATAATAATAATAAGTATTAATATAAAAAAACTAATTACGATGATAATAACGATAAGCATTGTTGTAGTGCTCTTGATTATTATTATTATTATTATTATTATTATTATTATTATTATACTAACACAGGCCGGACGCTCAGCTGTGAGACACGTTGATAATTTGTTGGTTACGTCAATACGATTTCTCTCTCTCTCTCTCTCTCTCTCTCTCCTTCGTTTTCTAGTTATCGTTTTCTTTCTCTTATCCTTTTCTGTCAATCGTCTCTCTCTCTTTCTCTTCATGTTTCTTTTTCATATTTTCTTCTCTTTCTCTCTTCCTCGTACGCCATCTCCTCATCCTCTTCCTCCCTCTTCATCCTTGTCCTCCTCTTCCTACGTCCTCTTGCCTCTTTTCCTTCTCCACTATACACTTATTATATTTATCTCACTCCTCCACTACACACTTAAGACAAAAGTACCGTGTAAAGTGGTAAAGTTTTCTTCTCGGCAACTTAAGTGAATTGGGTTCTCAGAGTGGCGACTGGCTTACAGATTCTCAGAAAATCTCGTTACGTTATGCTCTCTCTCTCTCTCTCTCTCTCTCTCTCTCTCTCTCTCTCTCTCTCTCTCTCTCTCTCTCTCTCTCTCTCACACAAACACACTAAGCTATGACCCAATTTATAAATTATCGTATTTACCTTTACTTAAGATGTCAAAATGTAAGTAATTTTCCCCACTTAAGTTACGACACTGAGATAGATTCGGGAGCATCTCTAAGGAGCTCACTTTAAACTATAGACTCACTGATATGTCAAAAATGGCGTCGATATTAAACTGAGACTGCACCATCAATAGACACGTAAACACACAATAGGTTAATGGTGAAAATACACGTAAGAATGTTTGTGAATCTCGATACTCTGTTGATTATTGGAAGATCCTGGTGTCTCTTATTAGGGTGTTCACTGTTGTTATTGTACTGTGTTTGGACCCTGTGTGTGTGTGTGGGTGTGTGTGTGTGTGTGTGGGGGTGTGTGTGTGTGTGAATCTATACATCAGTACCACATCACCTTTTCTCCCATAAACAAATAATCCTCCAATAATCAACAATATCTTATTATTTAAAAGTAAATTTATCACATATTTTATTTTTTTTATTTTCTTTGTAATATTTCAAGAGTAAAGTTCAAAAATTTTCTTGGGAAGGAGGTCACAATTCTAAGGTTAACCCTCCCCACTCCTACCTTGCCCCCCCCCTCTTCCCACCCACCTACCTACCTACCCTCCCCCTTCCCCCTTCCTCACCCCCACCTCCGTCATCCACACGACTGAAGAAAAAAAAATATGATAGTTTTTTTTTTTCCTCTCAGTAGAATCTTTTTTCTGTGTCACGCGTCCGGCCTGAGTTTGTTTACATACCGCGATCTTATCTTGACAGTTAACTTATTCACTGTTGTATAAGTCAGCCCTTCACGTCAGAGATAAATTAACTTATTTACCATAGAGTTATATCAGAACTGTGTATATTAGCTGGAAGGTTTAGTTAGATGTTTGTGTATAAAGTATGTTTAGTTAGTATACCTATTGACTTGAGATTTATACAGTTCGACTATACACAATCATTAAGTATTATCGTGTATGTTATTTGAAGGTTTTAAGTAAGATAAATACACTTAGAAATAATAGAGGTCATTCAAGTATATTTGTAAGTACGTATAGTTTGTGTTAAGTGTAACGGAGTCATTGATACAAGGACTCATATCATAATAATGTAGAGGCTAAGTAATTTATAAGTGTTTTATAAGTGCTAGACTATGGATGAGATGTAAGTATTTTATAAGTAAGACAAGCGAGTGTTAGGAGAGATAGATTAATGTCTCTACTGGTACACAGAAATATCTCTCATCCAGGCGTAGGGAGATATCTCCACACACACACACACACACACACACACACACACTGGACATAAGCATCTCTCTTGGGTAAAGTATCTCTCAGCCACATGACGGTCCTGTGTCTCTCACTATCTCTCCACAGCGAGGGGCAAGAGTCTCCACCCGGCCTATCCACCAGTCGTAGGCTGAGTAGGTCTCGGAGTGAGCAGGAGTGGACTAACGTTAGAGCCGCCCTCACCTGGTATACTCGCCTCCGCCGCATCAGGAGGTATACACTACACCTACACACCTCTCTACACCTCTGCCTGATCCGCCTACACCTACACACCTCTCTACACCGCTGCCTGATCCGCCTACACCTACACACCTCTCTACACCTCTGCCTGATCCGCCTACACCTACACACCTCTCTACACCTCTGCCTGATCCGCCTACACCTACACACCTCTCTACACCTCTGCCTGATCCGCCTACACCTACACACCTCTCTACACCTCTGCCTGATCCGCCTACACCTCCACAACTCTCTACACCTCTGCCTGATCCGCCTACACCTACACAACTCTCTACACCTCTGCCTGATCCGCCTACACCTACACACCTCTCTACACCTCTGCCTGATCCGCCTACACCTACACACCTCTGTTGTATGGTCCACCTACACCTACACACACCACACCTACTCTCTCTGGTATCTTGTGTACCTACGCAGGCAACACCCCCCACCCCCCTCATTACCTTGGCGACTAGTGTTTTGTGTATAAAGCGAGTCAGTGGTACACAAGACACCTGTACACCCGCCATCTCTCTCCCTACACTACTCACACGGTACGTACACCCATATACAATACACTTAGGTACACCTTCTAACCTCTCGGTGTTCCCTGGTTGCCTACACCCACACACTACACTGCCTCCAGAACGGTGGCTTTAGAACACCTCATGTCTACATCATCTGCACCCTAACGCCCGGAGCTGTGTGTGTGTGTGTGTGTGTGTGTGTGTGTGTGTGTGTTCTGTATACAAAGTGTTATGAGGGACTCGATGCACCTACACACCTTCCCACTCTTCCCTCTGATCACGTACACACACACACACACACACACACACACACACACACACACACCTTTTTGGTATAAGTATATCTATGCTCAGTAAATCTATCTATCTATCTATCTATCTATCTATCTATCTGTCTGTCTGTGTCAGGTTGTCAGCCATATTTAGTCCATGTCTACATAACACAGAAGAGGTGTACACACAGTCTAGCCATCTGTCTGTCTTAGCCTTACCCAGTACACATACACCAGTTCACATACCCAGTTCATATACCCACTACACATACCCAGTATACATACCCAGTACACATACCCAGTACACATACCCAGTACACATACCCAGTTCATATACCCAGTACACATACCCAGTATACATACCCAGTACACATACCCAGTACACATACCCAGTAAACATACCCAGTACACATACCCAGTTCACATACCCAGTTCATATACCCAGTAAACATACCCAGTATACATACCCAGTACACATACCCAGTACACATACCCAGTTCATATGATCTATTAGTACATACAATAGCTTTATATAATACACAGTTCATTATACTCACAAACAATACTCATAACTCACAAACAATACTCATAACTCACAAACAATACTCATAACTCACAAACAATACTCATAACTCACAAACAATACTCATAACTCACAAACAATACTCATAACTCATAAACAATACTCATAACTCACAAACAATACTCATAACTCACAAACAATACTCATAACTCACAAACAATACTCATAACTCATAAACAATACTCATAACTCACAAACAATACTCATAACTCACAAACAATACTCATAACTCACAAACAATACTCATAACTCAAACAATACTCATAACTCACAAACAATACTCATAACTCACAAACAATACTCATAACTCACAAACAATACTCATAACTCACAAACAATACTCATAACTCACAAACCTCCTCTCACAATATCCACTATTTTGAGTACGCTAGTTTCGCTTACCCCTGTGTCCCCTCCCTCACACCTCACATCTTACCTCACAACTCATACCTCATACCCTCACCACACACCTCACCTTACACACCCACACCTCACACCCACACCTCACCTTACACCCCTCACCTCTCACCTTACACCCACACCTCACCTTACACCCCTCACCTCTCACCTTACACCCACACTCTCTGTCTACACGGTGTTGGTCAATCTCATTCCCCAAACGTGAGGTAGAGGGCACTAAATAATAATAATAATAATAATAATAATAATATATCCACTAAAGTTTCTCTCTAAGTAAACTTGTTATGTATGGTATTTAAGAGTCAATGTAACTGATTCCGTTTGTTTAATAATTTACTAGAGTTAAATAGGTCAGAAGGATGCGGTGGCGGAGTGGTTACAGTATTTGCCTCCCAACCCAGTCCACCTGTCGAGTGTAGTGCCGGCCTTTTTGTCTCATTGTGTACTGAAGGTTTAGTAGATTATATTGCTACTTATGCCCATAGGACCCACGTTCATATGATAGATATAACTAGTCCGGTTAAGAGCAATTAATGTACCGGATATTATGACCGATAGACACACAGACATAAGGTTTTATTGTAGCGTTTGGGGAATGAACACCTGGCCAGCGAGTTTGTCCACAGTGTTGTTGTTGATGGCTAACAAGCGTAAACTAGCAGAGGTACAGTTAAACCAGAACGAGGTCGTGGTTCTGTACCTTTAGTTGGGGTAATCAAGGTTGTTTGTTTGCCGTAGTTGGGGCAGTTGATAGCCGCCTTTAACAAGCTGTGGCAGGAATTAGAAGCGGTTGACCCCGTATCCACTTAGCTTGTTAGACAATATAATTAAGCTTTATATATATATTTAGACGAACAGGTAAGAAGTAATGAACCCTCGCTTCGTATATGATATAGTAAGACAAGATGCTTATTAGAAGTAACAAATGCGTCGTGTTGTTCCGTATCTGACCTGTAGTACAGTAAAGTGTGGTAGAGAAGTGACCTCTGTAAGTATTGTCATCATCAAACTACCCTTCATATGTCAATGGTGGTTAAGACAAACTGCTTTTTAGTATTAAGAAACGCAGTATATTATTTCCTATTGATCGTGCAGTAAAGTGTAAAGTGTGCTTATTAATTGATCTTTGTAAGTACAGTATTATTGAATTTCCGCTTCGTTTCTGGTTAGTATTTAAGATAAGATGCTTTTTAGTAGTAAGACCCCGCCAATAATTTCTGCCTATTGGACGTGTAGTAAAGTGTGTTAGATAGGCAACTGTTGTAAATATTGTAAGTGTGATTAGGTAGTTAGGTGCCTCACTTAACACCCCTTACTTAACCACTAGTCTTAACCCCTCCCTTAGATTCATAGACCAAAGGCTTTTTATATTAGAATACCTGATGAAAAGTATTATATTTTGCTTCGTATTTTAAGTAAGTGTAAAGTGTAAAGTGGAGTAGTGAGTTACCTATGTAAGAAAATAAGAGTAAGTATATTTAAATATGCTCAAACCCTCGAGTATCTTGGTAGCTTAAGTAATTTCTAAGTCTATATTATCCAGTAGAAAGTATTATTATTTTGTACCTTTATACTTTCAAGACCCAAAGCTTACGAGACTTTCCTTTATGTATGTTTGGCTTAACACTACGGTCAAAACTACCCAAAAATTTTAATAAGAATTTTTGGGTTAATTTATTTGTTTATATATTTTTAAAGAATATTTACTATCCTTGTTTATTTATATATTTTTTGTCTTTAGGGATAAATATTTATTTTATCTTAACTCTTCAAGATAATAAATTCACACAGAAAAGTTAATTATTTTCGTGTGTTATTTTGTACCATTTATCGCCACGTTTGGTCAGACTTGTGTGTAGACCAGATCTTTGAGGCTCAGTTTAGCCGATGGGACGGTGTATAAGTCTGCCTGTAATGGTGTATACTGTAGACCAGGTCTTTGAGGCTCAGTTTAGCCGATGGGACGGTGTATAAGTCTGCCTGTACTGCCTGTAATGGTGTATACTGTAGACCAGGTCTTTGAGGCTCAGTTTAGCCGATGGGACGGTGTATAAGTCTGCCTGTAATGGTGTATACTGTAGACCAGGTCTTTGAGGCTCAGTTTAGCCGATGGGACGGTGTATAAGTCTGCCTGTAATGGTGTATACTGTAGACCAGGTCTTTGAGGCTCAGTTTAGCCGATGGGACGGTGTATAAGTCTGCCTGTAATGGTTTATCAATACAGTAGTCAAGTGTGCTTTTATTCTCATCTACGTGTGTCTATTATATAAATATGTATACAAATATTGAACTACGCCTACGTACACGGACATTTAAGTATGCATAGTAGGTATTTTATTATGTATACTAACACTGAAGTATACATGTATGTGCATATATATATATATCGTGTGTGAAGTCTTTGTTTGCTACCAAAAAAACGTTGACAGTAAACAAGTTTAAATTTGAACTTGAAGGTAGTGACCAATTAGGGGTAAGAACAGGTGGCATTGACCAATCAGCAGCAAGGTGGGAATGAGGTAAGGTGTGGGGGGATAACGTAACAGCTGCCAGTTCAGTGCGCCTCAGTATAGCCCAGGGTAAACTGTGCCCGTTTTCTATGATAGTTTATCAGTGTTTAGCTCTAAATAACGCCACCAACAGGGTTATTACTGGAACATAATTATCTATTGTGTTGATTTATTAGTTTTATAAGTGACAAAGAACAGTGAAGAGAATAAAGACAGTAGAGTGATTTAAAAGAGCACATTAACGAGTGTTGCCACCGGTTGAAGATGACAGAAAAGGGTTCGACCTCACCTGGGCAGCGTGCGACAGGTGAGTTGCCTTGACCTCCATTTACCTGCCCTAATATTACCGTTCCACCTGACTAATGAATTTGCTCCCGGGTCTAATATATTACCCACATAAGACTAACATATGGTACGTGAATGTTAAACAGTGGGTTGTTTATGTTTTCACTATTGTTATTAGATAATTACATGTGTTTAGTGGTTTATTGTGGTTTATTAGTGATAATTACCGTACGTGTTGTTTAAGTAATATGGAGCGATCTTTAGGCATTAAACCGTAAGTGAATTTGTATTTTTACGACCAATATCTCGTCATGTTGTTTGTGAGTGATGCCTTAAGGGAAGATTGTATTTACCTTACCTTACCTTACCATACCTTACCATACCTTACCTTACCTTACCTTACTTTACCTTACCTTACTTTACCTTACCTTACCTTACCTTACCATACCTTACCTTACCATACCTTACCTTACCTTACCTTACTTACCTTACCTTACCTTACCTTACCTTACCTTACCTTACCATACCTTACCTTACCATACCTTACCTTACCTTACCTTACCTTACCTTACTTTACCTTACCTCACCTTACCTTACCTTACCTTACCTTACCTTACCTTACCTAACCAAACCTTACCTAACCTTACCTTACCTTACCTTACCTAACCTTACTTTACCTTACCTTATCTTACCTTACCTTACCTTACCAAACCTTATCTTACCTTACCTTACCTTATCTTACCTTACCTTACCATACCTTACCTTACCTTACCTTACCTTACCTTACCTTACCTTACCTTACCTTACCTTACCTTACCTTACCTCCCCTTACCTTACCTTACCTACCTTACCTACCTTACCTTACCTTACCTTACTTTACCTTACCTCACCTTACCTTACCTTACCTTACTTTACCTTACCTCACCTTACCTTACCTTACCTTACTTTACCTTACCTCACCTTACCTTACCTTACCTCACCTTACCTTACCTTACCTTACTTTACCTTACCTCACCTTACCTTACCTTACCTTACCTTACCTTACCTTACCTTACTTTACCTTACCTCACCTTACCTTACCTTACCTTATCTTACCTTACCTTACCTAACCAAACCTTACCTAACCTTACCTTACCTTACCTTACCTTACCTTACCTTACCTAACCTTACTTTACCTTACCTTATCTTACCTTACCTTACCTTACCTAACCAAACCTTACCTTACCTCACCTTACCTTACCTTACCTTACCTTACCTTACCTTACTTTACCTTACCTTACCTTACCTTACCTTACCTTACCTTACTTTACCTTACCTTACCTTACCTTACCTTACCTTACCTAACCTTACCTCACCTTACCTTACCTTACCTTACCTTACCTCACCTTACCTTACCTTACCTAACCTTACCTTACCTCACCTTACCTTACTTTACCTTACCTAACCTAACCAAACCTTACCTTACCTTACCTTACTATTCAAACCTAACCTAACCTAACCTAACCTAACCATTACGTTACACAACCTGGCCGGTTCATTCACCAAAAGAAGATCAGTTTAATAAGTTCCAGAGTTTATGACTGTTACCTGATGGAATTTAACGAGTAGAATAATTTTTTTTTATATGTTCTTAGTAAAAAAAAAAGAAGCCGATTGATGAGTTTAATCACCCACGGCCTTGTGTTTCCATTCAAGTGATAATAATAAACAGACAGACACAGTTTATTTATTTATTTATTTATTTACCTACTTACTTTTCTACTTATTTACTTACTTACTTACTTACTTACTTACTTACTAGCTTATTTACTTGCCTACTTACTTAGCTACTTACTTACTTACTTACTAGCTTTACTTGCCTACTTAGCTACTTACTTACTTAGCTACTTACTTAATTAGCTACTTACTTACTTACTTACTTACTAGCTTTACTTGCCTACTTAGCTACTTACTTACTTAGCTACTTACTTGCTTACTTACTTATTTCAGGTTAAATCAATTCCGTTTAGCCTTGATGTCACGTTATTCGACTTGGGGTTAAAATATACTGGAATTAGTCTATGAAAAAATAAGCTTTGTAAATACTGTGATCATAAGATACATACACAAGTGAGAGATTAATACAATGATATGTATCTTCTTATATGTATACCGTACGTGTGTTGGTTGGGTATTGGTTGGGTATTGGTTGTGTGTTGGTTGGGTATTGGTTGGGTATTGGTTGTGTGTTGGTTGGGTCTTGGTTGTGTGTTGGTTGGGTATTGGTTGTGTGTTGGTTGGGTATTGGTTGTGTGTTGGTTGGGTATTGGTTGTGTGTTGGTTGGGTATTGGTTGTGTGTTAGTTGTGTGTTGGTTGTGTGTTAGTTGTGTTCGTGTACGTATGCATTGGTTATATTCCCTGGATTAGCTGCAGGAACGAGAGATATACTGGTAGTGTTTGTAATGAGGTGAAATGAACTATTGTGGTCATATAATTAGCAAAGGTGAGATGTTGGTGGAGATATTAATAGATGAAACTGAGGGAGGGAAGGTAAGGGGAAGACAGTGTTATTATTATTATTATTATTATTATTATTATTATTATTATTATTATTATTATTATTGTTATTATTATTATTATTATTATTATTATTATTATTATTATTATTGTTGTTGTTTTTGTTTTTGTTGTTGTCATATTTGCTCTAAAACTTATTGCATTTTTTGTGAATTAATAATATTCATACAATTTTGCTCTGTATGTTAATTGTATGTATTTTAGTAAGCAATATTTTTTGTGTTTTTTTTTTGTGTTTAGTTTTATAATTGTTTCCCGTTGAGGCTCTTGTATTAATGTAACCAATACTCTAATTTATTTATTATCATTTGTATTGTATTGTATTTCCGATAGTTTAGGTCTGATTATGATGATGATGATGATGATGATGATGATGATGACGATGATGATGATGACGATGATGATAAGAGATACAGTCGAAACGTTACCAAATAATTATGTTATCCTACGTTGGTGTTGTTATTCGTTATATTTATTTAAGCTAATATCCTCAGCATTGTGTATCACGCAGCATCTTGTACACAATAAACATTATATGTAAATACCTGAGGCGAGATAGTTGGGCTGGATGTGCTGTGTGTGGGAGAGATGAGAGGTGGTGTGGCGCCCTGGTGAGAGATATCTCCTCGCTCTGTCCTGGTGGGTGAGAGAAAGAAGGGAAGAGTAAAGTATTTGAATTTGTTGTGTGAAGTGAGAGAGAATGTGGTCACGGACGCGCACACACACACACACACACACGCGCACACACACACACACACACACACACACACACACACACACGTTATTATAAGGTCTGGGACAATTTTGAATTACTGTATGTTTCCCACACTGACTGTCAGGCGGGTGAGAGACTTGGGTCGTCCTAACACACACAACACACGGTTTACATTATTATTATTATTATTATTAGTAGTAGTAGTAGTAGTAATAGTAGTAGTAGTAGTAGTAGTAGTAGTAGTAGTGGAATAATGTTGATGGTTATGTGGATGATGAAGGAAGAGTGTAGTGTTTTTGTTTTGTTTTTGGATGGGTAGGAGTCAGAATGATATATGTATAATGTACAAAAAAAAAATTACGTCTCATATTCTCTCTCTCTCTCTCTCTCTCTCTCTCTCTCTCTCTCTCTCTCTCTCTCTCTCTCTCTCTCTCTCTCTCTCTCTCTCTCTCTTTAAATTTTATTCAGTATTTTTTTAACCATACACCTGTGTTGTTTTAACTTTTGTGCTATATATATATATACAGTGTTTTATTTGAGTCAGTCAGTTGTATTTTTTGACTGACTCGATTATTTCTGTTTTTACTCACCGTTGATGGCCGGCAGCTCAGTGTACAGGCGGGTGGAGGTTCATTAACACATTCAGACTATCATCATAAATACTATCAGCTTTTATAATGTCTTTAAATATGTGTGTGTGATTTCTATAATTATATAAAGATACGTAATTTGTCCCTTTTGTAACCTATAGTCTGATATAATCTGGTATTTATGTGATTATAATTGTTATATGTGATCGATATTAACATTGACGTAATCTAAGGGTTTTCGAATATGTTAAAAGAAATTGGGTTAAAAAATCTGAGTCACATTTGGTCCATAACATGTGGTCATTAGTTGGTGTTTTAGGGTAGGGTAGGGTAGGGTTAGGGTAGGGTAGGGTAGGGTAGGGTTAGGGTTAGGGTAGGGTAGGGTAGGTTAGGGTAGGGTAGGTTAGGGTAGGTTAGGGTAGGGTAGGGTAGGGTTAGGGTAGGGTAGGGTAGGGTTAGGGTAGGGTAGGGTAGGGTAGGGTTAGGGTTAGGGTAGGGTAGGGTTAGGGTAGGGTAGGGTTAGGGTTAGGGTAGGGTAGGGTAGGGTAGGGTAGGGTAGGTTAGGGTAGGTTAGGGTAGGATAGGTTTGGGTAGGGTAGGTTAGGGTAGGATAGGTTTGGGTAGGGTAGGTTAGGGTAGGGTAGGTTTGGGTAGGGTAGGTTAGGGTAGGGTAGGGTAGGTTAGGGTAGGGTAGGTTAGGGTTAGGGTTAGGGTAGGGTAGGGTAGGGTAGGGTAGGGTAGGGGTAGGGTAGGGTAGGGTAGGATAGGTTTGGGTAGGGTAGGTTAGGGTAGGATAGGTTTGGGTAGGGTAGGTTAGGGTAGGGTAGGGTAGGTTAGGGTAGGGTAGGTTAGGGTAGGGTAGGTTAGGGTAGGATAGGTTTGGGTAGGGTAGGTTAGGGTAGGATAAGTTTGGGTAGGGTAGGGTAGGGTAGGGTTAGGGTAGGGTAGGGTAGGGTAGGTTAGGGTAGGGTAGGTTAGGGTAGGATAGGTTTGGGTAGGGTAGGTTAGGGTAGGATAGGTTTGGGTAGGGTAGGTTAGGGTAGGGTAGGGTAGGGTAGGGTAGGTTAGGGTAGGGTAGGGTAGGTTAGGTTAGGTTAGGGTAGGGTAGGTTAGGGTAGGGTAGGGTAGGTTAGGTTAGGTTAGGGTAGGGTTAGGGTAGGTTAGGTTAGGTTAGGGTAGGATAGGTTTGGGTAGGGTAGGTTAGGGTAGGGTAGGTTAGGGTAGGGTAGGGTAGGTTAGGTTAGGGTAGGGTAGGGTAGGTTAGGGTAGGGTAGGTTAGGGTAGGGTAGGGTAGGGTTAGGGTAGGGTAGGGTTAGAGTAGGTTAGGTTAGGGGTAGGGTAGGTTAGGGGTAGGGTAGGTTAGGTTAGGGGTAGGGTAGGTTAGGGGTAGGGTAGGGTAGGTTAGGTTAGGGGTAGGGTAGGTTAGGGGTAGGGTAGGGTAGGTTAGGTTAGGGGTAGGGTAGGTTAGGTTAGGGTAGGGTAGGTTAGGGGTAGGTTAGGGTAGGGTAGGGTAGGGTAGGTTAGGGTAGGTTAGGTTAGGTTAGGGTAGGGTTAGGGTAGGGTAGGTTAGGTTAGGTTAGGGTAGGATAGGATAGGTTTGGGTAGGGTAGGTTAGGGTAGGGTAGGTTAGGGGTAGGTTAGGGTAGGTTAGGGTAGGTTAGGGTAGGGTAGGGTAGGGTAGGTTAGGGGTAGGTTAGACCATAAACCAGGGAGTGTGTCCAGTATTCTGTGGTGAAGCAGCTTATGACTGCTCCCCCCCCCTCCCTCCCCTCCTTGTTTTTACAGCGCCACATACGCTCTCTGCCCCTCTCAGTGTCTCGTGTTGTGTGGTGGGTGTGGTGATACTGAAGTGTGGTGAGTGTGGTGGTAGTGTGGTGAGTGTGATGGTAGTGTGGTGAGTGTGGTGGTAGTGCAGTGAGTGTGGTGAGTGTGGTGAGTGTGGTGGTAGTGTGGTGAGTGTGGTGGTAGTGTGGTGAGTGTGGTGGTAGTGTGGCGGTAGTGTGGTGAGTGTGATGGTAGTGTAGTGAGTGTGGTGGTAGTGTGGTGAGTGTGGTGAGTGTGGTGGTAGTGTGGTGAGTGTGGTGAGTATGGTGGTAGTGTGGTGAGTGTGATGGTAGTGTGGTGAGTGTGGCGGTAGTGTGGTGAGTGTGGTGGTAGTGTGGTGGTGGTGTGGTGAGTGTGGTGGTAGTGTGGCGGTAGTGTGGTGAGCACCTCTGTGTTCGTATCCATCCATCTATATATACAATGTTAACTTCTTTATAACAGAAAAACATAATATACCTAATCAGCCATATTTTACCAGTGCAAAAATCAGTATTTATCAATTATTTCTAAAAAAGTTGATTCTAAATATTTCATAAATTACAGAACCCGGAAAAAAATACTGGATGAAATACTTTACGATACATAATTACAGATATTCATTCCTGGAAGAATAGAGCGTGTTGTTAGAAAATAATCATTAAGAAATTACTATCAACAACTTCTAATTAAAAATGTAACGTAATTTTACTCTATTATGTCCACACTATCGTCACCCTACTACGTGAATGTGTCAGTAGTGTTGTTTTATTGTGTATTATGGTGGGGGGGGGAGGGGTGTATGATGGGCATTGTACAGGTGTGGCAGTACTGTACCTGCGTTAATGAGCCAGGTATTGACACACACGGTGGATCACTCAGTTAAGATGGTTATCACCCTAGCCTCATTTCCTCCCTCCTTCCACCCTATATTTTACATCCTTTCAGTAGTTAATCTCCCTCACTGCTACCCACCAGCATCATCATCACTTCACCCTTATTCCTTCTCTCCCTTCCTTCTTTCATTTACCTCTTTTCTTTCACCCCTGCCTCCCTCCTTCTTTCTTCCCTCCCTCCCTCCTCTCCCCCTCCCTCCCTCCTTCTTCTTTTTTCCTCCTCCCCCTTCCTTCCTTCCTTCCTCCTCCCCCTTCCTTCCTTCCTTCCTTCCTCCCTCCTCCCCCTTCCTTCCTTCCTTCCTTCCTCCTCCCCCTTCCTTCCTTCCTTCCTTCCTTCCTTCCAAGGTAGTAGTGGGTGAGTGGTGGGGAACATTACGTGGAGGTGATCCAAGACATTATCCTGTAATTCCTCTCCTTCCCTCCTCCTCCTTCTCCTTCTCCTTGTCTTCTTCCTCCTTGTATTATTATCTTCCCTTCCTCCCTTCTTTCACTCTCTTCTCCTTCTTCACATTCTCACATTTCCTTATTTTCTTTCACTCTTGTTCCTCCTCCCATTCTCTTATCTTCTTTCTCTCTTTCCTTCACCCCGTCTTCCCTCTCTCCTCCTCCGTTTTCCCTTCCCCCTTTTCATCCAACTCTCCTTCATTCTCTGCTTCCACTTTCTTCCTCTCCTCTCTTTACTCGCTCTCTTCTTTATCCTATTATCTTCCTTGTTTTCTTTCTCCTTTCCTTCATTTACCCTCCATTCTTCCCTTCCTTCTTCCTCCCTCCTTTCTTCTCTCAGGTACCCTCCTTTGTTCACTTCTTCCCCCTTCTCCTTCCTTCCTTCCTTCTTCTCTCTTTTCCCTTCTCCACCATTTCCTTCCTACATTCCTTCTTCACTCCTTCCTTCCTCCTTCCTTCCTCCATTCCTTCTTCCCCCCTCCCTTCCTTCCTTCATTCCTTCCTTCCTTCCTCCTTCGCTCCCTCACTTAACGGGACACTTATGCCATCCTGAATATTTTTACCGTAAGGTGTTTCTGCAGGCACATTAAGGTCACCCCAAAGCAAAGTCTCCCTCTCTCTCCCTCACAAAGTAGTCTCTCCCTCACATGGTAGTCTCTCCCTCACATGGTAGAGTCTCTCCCTCACATGGTAGAGTCTCTCCCTCACATGGTAGAGTCTCTCCCTCACATGGTAGTCTCTCCCTCACATGGTAGAGTCTCTCCCTCACATGGTAGAGTCTCTCCCTCACATACCTTACTCTCGGCTGTCTCTTATCTTCCATCACACTTGAAGGTCAACGAGGTCATCACAGGTCAACACTGAGGTCACATTTACTTGTCCTAGACCTCTTTGTTGTTGTTGTTTTTGTTGTTGTTGTTTTTGTTGTTGTGGTCGTCCTTGTTGTAAAACCTGGCCGTTGAAGCACCTCAAACTAAGACCTAGTTAACAGTGCTTCATAACCCTGACAGTTGAAGCACCTCAAACTAGGACCTAGTTAACAGTGCTTCATAACCTTAGCAATTGAAACACCAACAGTTAAGACTTCATGAACGGTGCTTAACAACCCTTGCAGTTGAATCACCCCCAAAACTACAAGGACAGTGGCACTACCCATCAATAGCATCACCACTTGACCGATCATACGTAAACAGCTCGTTAGTATACATGAATACATAACGAGTCTGGGGCAACGTGTCTCGAACAGGATTGAAGTTTATTGTGAATTGTGCGTCAAGGTTTGGGCTTATTCTCACTGTAGAAAATATTCGTACATTGACGGTAATACTTTTATACTTTCAGGTAATATTTATATACTTTGAGGTAATACTTTCTTACTTTGAGGTAATACGTATATACTTTGAGTTTCTATTTTCCTTGTGTTTGATGTAGTCATTGTCCTAACTATTTATTACATCATGACAGATATTAACATAATTGGGAGTAAGATATTTTTTTTATGTACTTATAATTTAAATAGCGAATACTCTCTCTCTCTCTCTCTCTCTCTCTCTCTCTCTCTCTCTCTCTCTCTCTCTCTCTCTCTCTCTCTCTCTCTCTCTCTCTCTCTCTCTCTCTCACCGATACTCACTGAACCACCCGTAATAATCTAATGGAATCGAGGTTATCTTATCCGGCACAGTAATTGTCGAAAAAGTAATCCCTGTTTTTTTTTTCTTCCGGGTTACGTAAACCAACGGTACCCAGGGGTAATCTGTGTAATTTGTGCCCCCCTGAAAAATGGAATGGTGCTCTGATGGGTATATTCATTACTCCCTTCCCTTTCCTCTATTTCTCCCCTCTTTCTCTTTCTTTCCCTCTTTCTCTCCTGTTTTCTCTCTCTCGCCCCCAATCTCTCTCTCTCCTTCTTTTCTGTTTACTACCGTTCCAGTCTCTCTCTCTCTCTCTCTCTCTCTCTCCTCATTGCTTCCTTTCCATTCTCTGTATCTATCTTTCCCTCTTTCCTCCCTTCTCACACTCTCTTCCTTCTTTCACTCCTTTGATCTTTCTTTCTTGTTTTATCTTCTTATCACTTCTTTATGAGCGTAATTATTGTATTATTCCTCATTCACCTTTTCGTTCTATATACTCTTGCGTTCATTTTTATCGTTATTACTTTTTCACCTTTGCTTTATTTATTTATTGCTTTTCCGTAACCTTCAATGGGGTAAAATTAAGTCCCATAGGCCTAACGACCAATTAGAGACAGTATGGTTGTTACACTACTATGTCTAGGTACAGTAATAAGTATAATAGTGTGACGGGCGGCAGTGCACTTGACAGCCTTCACTTCCCCAATTGTAAAGTAAGGTACTAATTCACAGCTGGGGTGACTAAGGGTATCCCAGGGACCTCGAACCAGTTTCCCTACAGGCAGGAAGTGAGTATTCTTCTTCTTTCCACTTGGCTTCTATATACATCCTGGAATTCAAAAGTAGAAAGGTTAATTATTACCTTATGGCTTATTCCCTCATTCGTTGTGTCATTTTTTTGGGGGGTAATATTCAGGAAAGGATAATTATTGCTGAGTTGTGTGTTCCCCGTCTTCCATTTTTTTGCTTCTCTTGTGTGTATTTGTAAAAGAAGGAATGTAATTATCTGGGTCATTTGTTCGTTCATTTTAATCACTCGTGGATATTTTAAGGGAAGGTTAATTCTTGCGTTATTATCCCTCCTCTATTCTGTTTCTCCTTTTACCTCTTGCGTATTTTAAGAAATGTAATTATCGCCTTGTTTTTATCCTGTGTATTTTTAGAAGAAGAATTATGATTATGTTACCGTTTATTAGCAGCTCTTCTTCCTCTTCTTCTTATTCTCTTTCGTTATATACAGTTATGTGTGGTTATCGTATTTATCACGTATTATCTCTCGTACCTGGACGAAGGATAGAATGGGAGAGAGAGAGAAGAATGGGAGATAGACAAATAAAATGAGAAGGGGAGAGAGAGAGAGAGAGAGAGAGAGAGAGAGAGAGAGAGAGAGAGAGAGAGAATCACAGCTCTTCCACCCGGTATCATGGCGGTACAGTGACCTGGGTATATTAATGCATATTTTTGTTTATTCAGTACAGGTGAAGAGAAAAATCACCAATAGGATTTTAATTATCATACATTGTTAATTTTACATTGTGATTTAAGCCTGTGGTTTTAGATGTCATATATTTTTCCGTCTCATAATTAAAATGTTCGTAAATTAATTGTATAATGGAATCAGATTTCTTGTCAGTTATATTAGAATTATTACAGAGAGTTTGAGTGACTAGTTTATATATATATATGTTTTTAACCTAAACCCGGAAGTAATTTGGTTACATGTTAGTAATATTTGTAATGATGATAATAATAATAATAATAATGTAATAATAATAATAATGATGATAATAATAGAAATAATAATGATATTGATAAGTTATAGTATTATTAGTAATAATGGTTGTAATAATATTGATGATGGTAATAATGATAATGATGATAAACATACAGACAAACCCTGAAATACTGAAACACAATAGAAATAAACATCTAAACACAAGCAAACACAGAAACAAACATTCAAACAAACACAGAAACAAACATTCAAACAAATGCAGAACAAACACAAACAAGCACCCAAACATCCCTACAAACAGACTCATGAACCCTTGTGAATCTTGACATTTCTCACCCTTGGGACTGGTGTGTGTGTGTGTGTGTGTGTGTGTGTGTGTGTGTGTGTGTGTGTGTGTGTGTGTGTGTGTCATTGGCTGAATAAGAGGTAATACATGGTGCTAACATTGTGTACAAGAAAATACCCACACATACCCCCACAAACCCGGACACTGACAGAGAGAAAAATGAGTAAGAAAAAACCACTCCTGGGAAATTGACGTTTATCAGTAAGTCAGTAGGGATAGAAGAGACACAACTATGGTGTAAAAATTAAGACAAACAATAATGATTTATTTGATGACAGAACCGTATACAGAGTGCTTGAGGTCACGGCGCTACATTTAAGTCAGTGCGGATCTATTGTGATGAACCAATTAAAACTTTACGTCTAGAAAAATTAGACTCAAGATTGGTTGTTTACGTAATGTGGGTGATCGGGGTGGATGGGAACCTCTCCTCTCTCCTCCTCCTCCTCCTCCTCCTCCTCCCTCTCCTCTCTCCTCCTCCTCCTTTTGTTGGGTTATCTGGTTAGGTTAGGTTAGGATAGGTCAGGTCAGGTTAGGTTAGGATAGGTCAGGTCAGGTTAGGATAGGTCAGGTCAGGTTAGGTTAGGATAGGTCAGGTCAGGTTAGGTTAGGATAGGTCATGTCAGGTCAGGTTAGGTTAGGATAGGTCATGTCAGGTCAGGTTAGGTTAGGTTAGAGGGAAAACAAAATATCTCATCTAGGTAAAACAATATCAGTCAGGTCATGAAAAACGGATATAATGGCCTCTAAACACAAGCTGAAAATACGATATTTCTGTTGCTTCAAAAACCGAGATAAAAATACTGCATATAGTTTTTATAGATAAGCATTCATATATTACAAAAATTAGGCCATCCACCACATCCATCACATCCACCACATCCACCACACCCACCACATCCATCACACCCACCACATCCATCACACCCACCACATCCATCACATCCATCACATCCACCACACCCACCACATCCACCACATCCACCACACCCACCACATCCACCACATCCATCACATCCACCACATCCATCACATCCATCACATCCACCACACCCACCACATCCACCACACCCACCACACCCACCACATCCACCACATCCACCACATCCATCACATCCACCACATCCATCACATCCATCACATCCACCACACCCACCACATCCATCACATCCACCACACCCACCACATCCACCACACCCACCACATCCACCACACCCACCACACCCACCACACCTACCACATCCATCACATCCACCACACCCACCACATCCATCACATCCACCACACCCACCACATCCACCAAACCCACCACATCCATCACATCCACCACACCCACCACATCCATCACATCCACCACACCCACCACATCCACCAAACCCACCACATCCATCACATCCACCACACCCACCACATCCATCACACCCACCACATCCATCACATCCATCACACCCACCACACCCACCACATCCATCACATCCACCACACCCACCACATCCATCACATCCATCACACCCACCACATCCATCACATCCACCACATCCACCACACCCATCACATCCACCACATCCACCACACCCACCACATCCATCACATCCACCACATCCACCACACAGTATCCTATCGTCTTTCAGCCTACAATACCACAGCAAAAGTTATCTCAACACCCGTTTTACCTCGTCCTTGTTTTACCTTGTCCTTGTTTTACCTTGTCCTTGTTTTACCTTGTCCTTGTTTTACCTTGTCCTTGTTTTACCTCGTCCTTGTTTTACCTCGTCCTTGTTTTACCTCGTCCTTGTTTTACCTTGTCCTTGTTTTACCTCGTCCTTGTTTTACCTCGTCCTTGTTTTACCTTGTCCTTGTTTTACCTCGTCCTTGTTTTACCTTGTCCTTGTTTTACCTCGTCCTTGTTTTACCTCGTCCTTGCTTTACCTCGTCCTTGTTTTATGTTGTCCTTGCTTTCCCTCGTCCTTGTTTTACCTCGTCCTTGTTTTACCTCGTCCTTGTTTTACCTCGTCCTTGCTTTACCTCGTCCTTGTTTTATGTTGTCCTTGCTTTCCCTCGTCCTTGTTTTACCTCGTCCTTGTTTTACCTCGTCCTTGTTTTACCTCGTCCTTGTTTTATGTTGTCCTTGCTTTACCTCGCCCTTGTTTTACCTTGTCCTTGTTTTACCTTGTCCTTGTTTTACCTTGTCCTTGTTTTACCTTGTCCTTGTTTTACCTCGTCCTTGTTTTATGTTGTCCTTGCTTTCCCTCGTCCTTGTTTTACCTCGTCCTTGTTTTACCTCGTCCTTGCTTTACCTCGTCCTTGTTTTATGTTGTCCTTGCTTTACCTCGTCCTTGTTTTACCTCGTCCTTGCTTTACCTCGTCCTTGTATTACCTTGTCCTTGCTTTACCTCGTCCTTGTTTTATGTTGTCCTTGCTTTCCCTCGTCCTTGTTTTACCTCATCCTTGTTTTACCTCGTCCTTGTTTTACCTCGTCCTTGCTTTACCTCGTCCTTGTTTTATGTTGTCCTTGCTTTACCTCGTCCTTGTTTTACCTCGTCCTTGCTTTACCTCGTCCTTGTATTACCTTGTCCTTGCTTTACCTCGTCCTTGTTTTATGTTGTCCTTGTTTTACCTCGTCCTTGTTTTACCTCGTCCTTGTTTTACCTCGTCCTTGTTTTACCTCGTCCTTGTTTTACCTCGTCCTTGTTTTACCTCGTCCTTGTTTTATGTTGTCCTTGCTTTACCTCGTCCTTGTATTCCCTCGTCCTTGTTTTACCTTGTCCTTGTTTTACCTTGTCCTTGTTTTACCTCGTCCTTGTTTTACCTCGTCCTTGTTTTACCTTGTCCTTGTTTTACCTCGTCCTTGTTTTACCTCGTCCTTGTTTTACCTCGTCCTTGTTTTACCTCGTCCTTGTTTTACCTCGTCCTTGTTTTACCTTGCCCTTGTTCACTTAAGCATGACATACTTCGTTTTAGAGGTCATTTTATCAAAGGTCAAGGTACTCAACGTGTGTGTGTGTGTGTGTGTGTGTGTGTGTGTGTGTGTGTGTGCGTGTGCGTGTGTGTGTGCGTGTGTGTGTGTGTGTATAGTAGAAATTTAAGTAGATAGGTAAACTGTAACACAATATGAAGAAAGTTTTAGACAGACAGACATATTGACACTAGATGTATATCAGCTGAGCGTTCCGAGAGGCTGGTAATCCTTTAAATGTATTATGGTCCTGCTAAGTCTCTCTCTCTCTCTCTCTCTCTCTCTCTCTCTCTCTCTCTCTCTCTCTCTCTCTCTCTCTCTCTCTCTCTCTCTCTCTCTCTTTTTTATCACAGCTTTTTTATATGTATTTATTTATTTATTTTTCATTATTATTCTTAGTGACTTGATTTTTGCCGATATTAATATAATATTTTTCATATAATCATCTTCATCATCATCATCATCATCATCATCATCATCATCATCATCATCGTCGTCATCATCATCATCATCATCATCATCATCATCATCATCATCGTCGTCATCATCATCATCATCATCATCATCATCTTCATCATCATCATCATCATCATCATCATCATCTTCATCATCATCATCATCATCATCATCATCATCATCATCATCATTATCATTATTTTCTCTTTCACGTTTTTAATATCGTTCCCTCTCACTTAACACCTTAATACCGGGTAATTCCACTATTAACGACACCCCGAGTTAAGGTTGTCGATAACAGCCTTGTTAAGAAAGGAATTCACCTCCCTTAATGACCCCCGGCACCTGAACGCGGCTTTAATGACGTCACAGTGACCTCGTCAGGTGAGAGCGACATAATCTCCTTAATGAGAAGAAAGTGTGTCTAATTACTTGGTCGCTTGCAGGTGAGAGCAGGTGGGAAGAATACCTGTAATCGGGTCTTAATTACAGTGTATTAATACAGGTGATTACAGTAATTTTATTAGCCTGTTGATTATACTGTCTTAATCGTTTGAGTACAATGGCTTAATGACATGAGTACGATGATTTGATTCCTTGAGTACGTGGATTAAATTTCTTGAGTACCGTTCCCGTGAGTTAGAATACGTAATCAGGAGGTTAAGTCATCGTACTCCACCTATAAGGACATGGTACTCATGGAACTGAACAAAATTGTACTCAAGGGGTTAAGTTCTCTTACCTCAAGGGATTATGGGTAGAATGATACCTGTATTTGTCCCTGTAATTAATACGTGTACATTTAATTTTATGTATTTTTATCTCCACATATACTATCTCTGTATCTGTATATTATGTACCTATACCTACACACGTTTATGTAGTTAAACCTGTAGTTACCTGTAATTGACTCTGGACCTCTTATCTCTACAACCATCTAGCAATTAACACAAAAGGGAACTCAAATTAAACTCCAGGTAAGCAGCGATCATTAGTGAGGGACATTGTTTTTAAATGTTTTTTGTTAATTATCAAAGGGTGGTTCACTACAGAGGTCAGGTCATTACCCTTTAGTTGACACGGTGAAAGAATTACATTAGTGTAGGGTTAAGTGCTGGCTGGGGTCAACATGATAGTTATTATAGTTGGATGTATAACAACCTAAGGCATTGTATTTTAGTATTACAGTTACAGTCAGTTCCTTCCTTCCTTCCTTCATTCCTTCCTTCCTTCATTCATTCCTCGTCATTCACCTTGTCCTAGTCCCCTCCTCTTTTCTTCCCTCCCTCTCTTTCTCCTCCACCTAACTCTCTTCTCGTCCCTTTTCCCCTTTCTTTCTCCCTCCTCCTTCCTCCTCTATTCTCCTCCTTCCTACATTCTCTTATTTCCTTAGCTTTACCTCCTCCATCTCTTCCTCCTTCCTGCTCTCCTTTTTCACCCTCAAATTCTCCTCCTCCTCTTCTCCCTTCTTACTCTACTTGTCTTCTTCCCTCTCCCTCTCTCGTGCTCTCCATCACCCTTCCCTCTCTCTCCTCTTCTCTCTTTCAATTCTCTTCATTTTCTTCCCCTCCTTTCTCATCTTCCTCTTTCCCCTATCCTCTCCTCTCCTCCTTCCCCCTATTCGCCTTCTTTTCCTCCTCCTCTTCCATACCCCCTATTCTTCCTCCCTCTCCCCTTCTCTACACCCCCTTTCTTCTCTTCCCCTTCCTACTCTATCCCTTCTTTTCCCTTCCTTTCTCATCTTCCTCTTCCCCCTTCCTTCTTTCCTCTCACCTCTCTCCTGCTCTCAATTCCTTCCTTCTCTTCCACTTCCCACTCTACTCCTCCTTTTCCCCTCATCTTTATCCTCCCCTTCCTACTTCTCTCCTTCTCCTCCTCTTCCTCCCTCCCTCTTTACTCTTCCTCCTCCTCTTCCCTCCATTATCCACTTCTTGTCTGATAGACCTCGACATTTTCTTAAAGGCGTAATTACCTGTGATTCCTCTACTCGTTTTTCTTCTCGTTTTCTTTGTTCTCTTCGTCCTCCCTTATTCCATTTTCGTCATCTTTCATTCCGTTTTCGTTGTCTCTTGTTATTTTTTTAATATTATCATCATTATTATTATTATTATTATTATTATTATTATTATTATTATCATCATCATCATCATCATCATCGTCGTCATCATCATCATCATCATCATCATCATCATCATCATCATCATCATCATCATCATCATCATCATCATCATCATCACCATCATCATCATCATCATCGTCGTCATCATCATCATCATCATCATCATCATCATCATCATCATCAATATTATTATTATTACTTTTTTCCTTTTTGCCATTTGTCGTCTCAGAGACAGGCATCGAGGGAGTATGAAAGAGGATCCCCTTCTCCAATTGTCCCTGGGGGGGAGGGGGGGTGATGTAGGTGGTGGAGGGTTAGGGAGATGATGGTGGGGGTGTGGTGGAGATGTTGGGGATGGTGGGGGCGATGGGGGGGGGGAGGTGAAAGGTAATTGGGGTGTGTCTTGTAAACCATCTTTTACTGTATTTTATGTTTAATTTTCCTTCTATTTCCCTCTTATCAAATGTATTTTTCTGTGTCCCTTTCTTTATTTACATCTCTCCTATTTGTCTTTTTTCCTCTCTCTCTCTCTCTCTCTCTCTCTCTCTCTCTCTCTCTCTCTCTCTCTCTCTCTCTCTCTCCCTACTTCTCCATCTCCCTCTCCCTCTCCCTCTCTCTCTCTCTCTCTCTCTCTCTCTCTCTCTCTCTCTCTCTGTCTCTCTCTCTCCCTACTTCTCCATCTCTCCCTCTCTTTCTCCACTCCTTCATCTGTTTTTCCCAGCCTCTTTCTTTACCTCTCCTTATTTTTTCTCGTCTTTATCTTCCCAATCCTTATCTTTCTCTCTTTTTCTTTTCCTTCTTGTTTCTCCTGTTTTCCTGTTTATTTTCTCCAATCTCTTTTACTCCTTTATCTCTTTATCTCTATCTAGTCTTTTCCAGTCTCTTATCTGTTTACCTCTTTCTCTATCTCTCCCACTCCTTTCTTTCATCACCTTTTCGATTTCTCTGCAGATTCTCTTCCTCTTGTGTTTACGTCTGTGTGGGCATGCGCAGAGCTTAGAGGTGGGGGGAGACCTGGCGGAGGTTGCCTGGCTGGGTCAGTTGCACCTTCGACGTCGTGGGGAGAACACGTGCGGTTCCGCTCCCCGATTAGATATAATTGTGCGAAATGTGTTTAGTCGAAAGTACAGTGCGTCATCTTGTGCGAAATGATGATATATGGTGATCATACTTAGCGATCTTGGTTATATTTGTGATATATTTGGTTATACCTGAAAAAAGGGGTATAGGGGGCCTATGTATATCTACATATATACTGTATATATGCTCCAGGATGATATATATATGACTGTGTAGAACTGTCTTCCTTATATGTGTGATTTTTATATTATATTCAGTTATACCTTACAAGGTATACCCTCATAGAAAACTGGATGTTGGGTAGCATTGTTTTTTTAAGTATACTGCCATATTTTTTTTTTACTTTACCCCAAAAGATATACCTTCAGGAATGGTATATTTAGGTACCTTATATTTTGCCAATACTATAAGATATATCCCCATACATAATATATCGGTAGGTTGATATAATGATATATTCCCCACCTTATATATCTGATACCGGTATATATTTATGGTTTTACTTAAATGGTATAACAAGTTTGGTAGTATGTATACCCTTATATGTATCTGATATATTTTGGGATATACGCAAAGTGGTATGCTTGGAGTCGATATGATATACTGGTTGGCTATCGTTGTCTCATCTGGTTATATTTGGTTATACTCACAGAAATATAATCATGGGTTCATGTTTTTTTGTTATTTTGGTGGATATACTTTCGTTATACTCATTAGAATAGGATACTGGTTAGTTTAGTTTGATATATCGAGTTATACTCAAATAAGTATACTCAAAGAAAACGTAATGCTGGTTGTTGTGTGTGTGTGTGTGTGTGTGTGTGTGTGTGTGAGTGTGTGTGAGTGTGTCTGTGTGTGAGTGTGTGTGAGTGTGTCTGTGTGTGTGAGTGTGAGTGTGTGTGTGTGTGTATGTGTGTGTGTGTGTGTGAGATTCTGTATATTGTCCGTAAATCGGCCAAAACGGATAATTTAGTCAATTTGTCCAAGTGTCGATCATAACGGGTAAACTGGGACACTAATTGCTATAAAAGAAAATGTATTGTCCGAAATCTGGGCAGACCGAATTGCTTAAGAATATTGTCGTTATGCTTGTCAGAATCGGCCATATTGGTGTGTCATCGATACGAAAGTCGGTGAGAAATGGCTCATCCGATCTGTTAGTTTGTCAAAAAAAAAAAAAAACAATTATTCGACACTTAAGTCACAACGGTTCGACTGATTTGAACATCGATCGACCGACTAATTGCTTGGATGGGGTCGATTTTAACATCCG
>CAUDMG010000313.1:142500-185000 GCA_958450375.1 Homarus gammarus
CTCTCTCTCTCTCTCTCTCTCTCTCTCTCTCTCTCTCTCTCTCTCTCTCTCTCTCTCTCTGAATCAAAATATACTACTCCCAAAAATATAACGAACTTGTGTCTATTCACTATGGTTGAGAGTTGAAGGCATTATGGTTGAGAGTTGGAGGCATTATGGTTGAGAGTTGAAGGCATTATGGTTGAGAGTGGGTTGGCATTATGGTTGAAAGTCTAACATAGTCAAACTATACCTAACCTAACTTAACTTCACCAAGCAAATTTTAACCTAACCTTACCCAATCCACCCACAGGTAAACATCGTATTACCTGTTACAGTACTATGTTATTAAGGCCAGGTAGTGTTGTCATCTTTCACTTATCCATGTACATTTTTTGCGTCCTGGTGTCACGTGTTATATTTGGTACAATTTGGTTCTTATCTGTAGTAGGACAGGTAGATTCAGTACAGGTAAATGTAGGTAGATTCTGTACAGGTAAATGCTGGTAGACTCAGTACAGGTAAATGCAGGTAGATTCAGTCCAGGTGAATGCAGTTTAGACTCAGTACAGGCAGATGCAGGTAGATTCTGTACAGGTAAATGCAGGTAGACTCAGTACAGGCAGATGCAGGTAGATTCTGTACAGGTAAATGCAAGTAGACTCAGTACAGGTAAATGCAGGTAGATTCAGTACAGGTAAATGCAGGTAAAGTTAATATACCTGATAAAGCACAAAAACGCATCAAGAAAAAGTCTGACCACAATCAATGTTGAATGTCACTGGTATTAATAACCTTCTGGACTCGGTGACCTTTGGAAATCTCCCTCAGCCGCTACTATAAAGCCCCTGTGAAGGTCAGGGTCATCTAATCCCAATAATTTACACCTGAGTTTTTTTTTTCTCTCTTATGACAACAAATTACATCTGGTATAGTCTCAGTGCATTATCAACGCCATTTTGTCTACCTTATATTGGTGGTGTGGTTTTAGTGTCGTAGTCAGATTTTCATTTAAGGTGCTTTGAGAATCTATCTTCCTATTGTAGCATTTAAGAGGCAGTTAGATTCAATACCTTCAAGTTATGAGGAAACTTTTAACTTACGAGACTTTGAGAATCCACCTTTGTGTCGTAATTTAAGTGAGTTAGTTAGATACGTTCTCGTGTTTCTTATGAGAGAGAGAGAGAGAGGGAGGGGGGGGGGGGAGGGTATTGTTGGGGGTCCGTCTTTGAAGTGATTATGTTAAACGAAAGTCAAACAACTGAAGTTAAAATGTTCAGTTTACTTCCGACATTTTAATTTCTGGTATTTTTTTTTCACTGAATCTTTCACTAAATGGCTTGTTTTATGTGTGTACAGTAAGTCTGGTGGTGGAACACGAAGAATACGTGACTGAAAACCATATATAAAGCAGATCTCCAAAACCTAAACTAACCTGACCTGACCTGACCTGACCTGACCTGACCTGGCTTAACGTAATCTAACTTAACCCAGCCTAACCTAACCTAACCAGAATCTAAACCAATCACCCCACAGTCTTAGGATAGTTTTGGTTAGGTTAGGTTAGGTTAGAGTAAGTTAGTTTAGGTTAAGTTAAGTTAGATTAATATAAGTTAGGTTAGGTTAGGTTAGGTTAGGTTAGGTTAGAGTAAGTTAGGTTAGGTTAAGTTAAGTTAGATTAATATAGGTTAGTTTAGGTTAAGTTAAGTTAGATTAATATAGGTTAGGTTAGGATTCCATTAAAATATACCAACCAATGAGTGACAGAACTAAAATAAACCTCCATCCGAGTGACTGATTCCCATCTATCACAGTCCCTCCTGGAGATAAAAACATCAACAAAAACACCCGGTAACAGAATACTGGAGGGGAAACTCTTACCAAATAACCTGTACATCAAACAACTCACCCCATGACCTTTGACCTGTTGACAATGTGTGACAACGATATTTCAGTGAAGTGGAAGATCCAATGATTATGTAGTTGGAAGCTGTGTGTGTGTGGCTGAGTTTATGACGTGATAGTGAAACTAGATCAAAATTGGTGAGAATGTTATCGTAGTGTAAGTTGTTATCTACAGAGGTTATCAGTTATCTTATGAATCTCTGAAACTCTTTTGATATATTGTGATGTAAGGGATTTAGCTGTTACCTGATCGTAATTATAGCCATTTAGTCATAGAGAATCCATCATTAAGTCTTAGGTGTAGGTGGGTTGATATGTTACCTGTGTAACCTGTCAGTAATTAAGGAAGATTTATTATTTATTCATTTATTTATTCATTCATTTATTTTGTTATTTTATTTTCTGTATTTATTTATTTATTTATCTATTCACTCTTTTTTTATTTATTATTTATTTTTATTTATTATTATTATTTTTTTTTTCATATATTATCTTAAAGTGAGCAAGTAGATGTGTTTTCCCAGTCTCCAGTTACGAGAAAAAATCTGAACTTACGAATTATTAAGAATTTCTATTTGTGTCGTAGTTTAAGTGAGTAAATTGACCTCACCTTCTACAGTGTCATTATATTATCACTACGCCTCAACAACTAAGGTCTTGTAGCGCGTAGCGAGGTTAATAATTGCACTAATCCATCAACAATTAAACATTATGACAGTTGTAACTCTGTATCACCTAACCCAGCCAGAGGGAACGTGGAGAGGTAGGGGGGAGGGGGTTAAGTTAGGTCAGGTTAGGTTAAGTTAGGTAAGGTTAGGTTAGGTTAGGTTAGGTTAGGTTAAGTACAAAGGTATGAGAATCTGTACCCAGGTGTGTCGTCAGGTGGTAAATGAACTAATGCAAAAAACTAATAATGATGAAGCCAACTGTACCTGGGAGTGCGTGTTCTGTAATGATGTCATCTCCTGTAATTACCCAAATCATGTCGCACACACCTGCCGCCTCTCTGTTGTGAGGGGGTGGGGGCGTGGTTGTCCTCTTTTCACTTTAAAGGGTCATCTCAGGGGTGGGGGATTGGCTATTTTACTATTGCTCTAAAGGGTCACATCAGCGGTTCGAAGTTTGTGTATTTTTAAGTACCTCTACAATCCATCTCTTGAAGCATCGTTCACTCATCTTGGTTCCTATACTCTACACAACATCACTGAAGAATTATGAAACGTGTTGTACATATTTGAAACTGAAACTGTTCATTTAGCCATAGAATTAAAACAAAGAGGAATTGTAAATAGTTGAGGAGGAATGTAAAGAGGTATATTATATATTACAGGTACAGTACACAGGTATATAATTAGGTTCACAGGTGTATATTACAAGTACATTGGTATAAATTTCAGGTATATTATTAGGTGGCTCTTACATCTTAATGTCATCGTGATTTACAGTATAAAATAGAGCACAGTGAACAGTATTTAACTGAAACGACCAAAACAAAACTCAAAAAGCATCAATTATGACCATGCTGAAACATAATTAATTTTATGAAAATGGTTTGTGATTACACTTAATTAAGTATAATTACGCATATACAAGTTCAAAGACTCCGTAAAATTGGTGATAATAACAATGGCATCAGTGATATTACTGGTGATAATAAATTGTGATACTAATAATTATGCTACTGTAATAATAATAATAATAATAATAATAATAATAATAATAATAATAATAATAATAATAAAGCACCCCCACACAGTTAAAGCTGACACAATACAGAACAATAGCGGGGTACATTTTTATGACCAATCAATGTTGCCAACTCAAACACACACCACCACTAATACGACCAACTCCAACCTAGTCACTAACAGGCTGTAAACTGTTTGATGAGTGGTGTATATATATACTCTCTCTCTCTCACACACACACACACACACACACACACACACACCACTAAATTCGGCCACCTTCATTTCCCTAACTGTAAATTGTCCGCTGGGTGGACGAGGGGTGTCTCAGGCTCCAACCAGTTAACCCTTAGGATAGGAAGTGAATATTCATGGAAAAAAATAAATAAAATCGCATTATTCACTAGATATGAGTCCTACGTGCACAGCTTTCTGCCTGGTGGTGAGATAATGAAGACTTTCATCCTGTACACACAAAGGTTCAGTTCCTCTTAAAAACTTGACGCATCTATGTATTAATTTTGTCGACGTATACTCCCACACCTGTTGTGCTGTATATCAGACTGTACCTGTACAAGTGTGAGGTGTATATGTTTACCTGTGTTTAACTTTGGGATTTATCTGTGTTCGAGTTATTCCAGGTGTTTATTTTTGTGATTGTGTTTAAGTGTCGTTAAACACACACACACACACACACACACACACACACACACACACACACACACACACACAAGAACAACAACAACAACTAGAAGCCAATTCATTTCCCTTTATGTAATCAACGAGAGAATCTTTGTGGTCATTCTGCCTCCCGTTTTCCTTAGCGATAAATCGAAAATGAGGTTACCCGCACCGCTGTGATAATATTGTTTACGTGTGAGCCGGGCGTCGACGTGAGGTGTCCGAGTAAAGGTATAGTGTTTTACAAAATGTTCTCACCGGCTTATATTAAAACTATTTTTGTGTCTAAGTGCTTATAGGTGTGTTTTATATGAGACGTTTAGCACGGCATTATAGTCGGCATTAAAACAGCATATGAACGGCAAGCATGGCTCATTGGTTATTTGTTTTGGTTGAAGTGGTTCCGCATGGCAAGCTGTTGGTGCCGATGCTGTTTATTTTCAGCTCGTTTATTTCGTGATGGTGAATTGAATGGATAACTTATGCTCTTATATATATATTTTTTTTATTGACCAATAGAATGAAAAATTGCTTATCAGTAGAATGAATATTTTATTTATTTTTATTAATGGTCAACAGGAAGATTTTTGTTTTTGTTTTTTTTAATGGTCAAAAGGAATAGTGGTTTAATTGTCTGTGTTTTGATTGAGTTAAGGAATGTTGTTATGTTTAGTTTAGTATATAATAGATGTGTCTTGTACAGTAAGTGGATCTTGATATTGATACGAGTTGATGATGTTGGTTGATATTTTCAGGTGAATCTTATTATCTCGGATATTTTACCTTGTGAAAGTAAGTACTGATAAACATGTTGTTGAGAGCCATCAGGAGGAATTGATATGTTATGATATGATGATTATTATTATTTCATGTATATATATATATTAAATAATGTCACAGGTTGGTTCCACCTGCCTTAATTGTGTTACATATTAAATACTGTACATGTTAATTATGTAATCAGTATCTGCGTTGTACCCGTTATGGCTGTTTGATAATGCCAGGTACTGTATTGTATATGGTTATTAATATTATACTCCACTTATGTAATATTAAATTTTGTATTGTAGCTAGTAATGTGCGATAAAACTGTGATGTACTGTACAGATATTTGATTGCTGGTAAAATAATCCCCAGTCGCAGTTGGCCTAATAGGGATGGGCCTAATAGGGATGGGGCCTAATAGGGCGGGGGCCTAATAGGGCTAGGGTCTAATAGGACTGGGGCCTAATAGGGCTTGGGGCATATTTAATAAAATATCTTATATAAAATTATATTTTTAAATTACTTGTGTGTGTTTTTGCCTCGAGATTAATTAAAACAAACAGCCTCAGGGGACGAGGGGCTGGTCTTATAGGTCAACACCCGGAGGCTTATACATCACTACCTTAACATCCACCCGTAAATCAGAGTTAAAGAGCACATAGAGTTACTGTAGAGGCTTAGTGTAATTCCGTAGCCATGAGGAGCCAATTAGAAGCGTTGTCGTATGTCTTGTTATAGTGCGTCGTATCTGTATCATAAACCAAACACCCCTAAAACGACCTCTTAAACCAAACACCACCTGAATGAGCCAAACACCCCTAAAATGACCCTAAAACAAAACACCCCTAAAACAACCACTAAACCAAACCCTAATAAAACGACCACTTAAACCAAACACCACTTAAACCAAACCCCACTAAAACGACCATTTAAGTGAGACATTAGGTGTTTTTTCTTATCTAGTTAAGGTTAATTATATAACTTAGGAGTCTATGAGGGTTGGTTGATGGTAAGTGTCTCTCTGTCAGGCTAAGGTTGTGTAGTGACAATCAGCTTTACTTGGTTGGTAATTCCTCTCTCTTTCCCTCCTTCCCTCCATCTCTCTCTCTTCCCTCCCTCCATCTCTCTCTCTTCCCTCCCTCCATCTCTCCCTCCTTCCCTCCCTCACTCCTTCCATCCCTCTGTCCGTTACATTATTAAGAGAATTAAAGGAAAGTGGATCGGGAAAAAGAGAAAGAACAGAAGGAGAAGTAAAAGGAAAGGAATAAAGACAGGAAAGGAGAGAAAGCGATTATGTGTGGGAAAAAATAAGAAAGAAGAAGGGGAGGGGAGAGAGGGAGATAAGAGTAAAGAAAATAGATACTGAGAGAAGATGAGAGATAGGAGAATAAGAGAAACAGAAGATGGGAAAAGACTAACTTGAGGTGAAAGATAGATAGAGAGAGGGTGTTAGAGAGAGAGGTAGGTGAGAGAGAATAAAGAAAAAGAAATAGGGAAAGAGAGAATAAAGAGAGAAAGAGACATAGAAGAAATACTCTATGTATTGTTTTATTTAACTCACAGAAATTTCGAACTAAATTAAATTATTCCTTTCATAAAAACTTAAAAGTTTTTAGATACGTCGTAAAAACCAAGTTACCTCTCTCTCTCTCTCTCTCTCTCTCTCTCTCTCTCTCTCTCTCTCTCTCTCTCTCTCTCTCTCTCTCTCTCTCTCTCTCTCTCTCTCTGTCTGTCTGTCTGTCTGTCTGTTTGTCTGTGTGTTAGGGTACTATCTTTAGGGCCTGTGGGTATGGAGATGGCTTTCTGTGTGTGTGTTTGTGTGTATGTGTGTGTGTGTGTGTGTGTGTAATAATAATAATAATAATTAACGGTTTATTGAAAGAGCTTGGCAGCCAGAAGGCTGAAAATATACAGTTACATATTTGGGGAATGGGTTACGAATTACAAATAATATACAAGTAACATAAGTGACACAAATAAGACATATAATAACTTAGATGGGGAAAAGCTCAAACTACAGTTCATTTCAACATAGTGACAGTGTTACAGTATTACAAGTTATTGATAATTTTTACAATGGTTGGGACTGGGCTGTTCTTATAGCGATCAGTTCGTGCACGTATGGGCTGGATGCGGTTGTGGTGTCGAACAGCAATTCTCGGACAAGGGACCTCCGGTGGTAGTAGGAGCCGGTGTCGGGGATGGTGTAGAAGCTTCTTACCAAATTTGCAGATGAGGTCGTGGTGATGGTCAGTGAGAGTCGAAAGGGTCAGTGTGTTGAGCGCTTCTTGATATGTGGAGTAGGAGTGGGAGAGAATAATCTTGCATGCTCTCTTTTGCACTTTTTCAAGGTGTTTACGTTGTGTGGCATTTAGGGAGGAAGACCAGGTGGGGGAGGCATAGGTGAGCTTGGGAAGTATGAATGTTGTGTAAACACTGAGGAGCTCGTGTGCAGGAACTCCGAGGGACTTGAGTCGGCGGAGGAGGTGGAGACGGAAACTGGAGGATTTGACAACTTCATTGACGTGTGGTTTCCAATTTAGTTTGTTGTCTATGGTGACGCCGAGGAGCTTCGTGGAATCTACAACCTGGAGTGTGTTGGGACCTAGAGTAATGGAAGGAGGTGGGACAATGTCGGAGGAGAGGTTAATGTGCATAACCATGGTCTTGGTATGGTTGATGGTGACATGGTTGTTGGTGGCCCAGTTTTGGAGACTGTTCAATAAATCCTGAAGGGCGGTATAGTTGGGAGCAGAATTGTTGACACTGATCCCAATGGTGGAGTCGTCGACATATTTCCAGCGAGCAGGGGTTTCTCTTAGGGCATCATTGATGAGCATAAGGAAGCAGAGTGGTCCCATCTTGGTGCCTTGGGGGACGCCACAGGTGAGTGACTGAGAGGTGGAGACAGCCCCTCGGAAGCGTACAGCTTGGCGTCGGTCACTGAGGAAGTCTGTAAGCCATGGTATGAGGCTTCTTCGAAGCCCGAGGTCAATAGCTTTGTTGATGATTATATTGTGGTCGACTAGGTCGAACGCTTTAGTGAAATCAATGAAGGCGACAGCTACAGACGTTTTTCGTTTCTCGAGATGGCGGTATATGTAATCGAGAAAGCTGACAAGACAGTGAGTGGTGGAGGAAGTTTTCATGTTGCCAAATTGCTGAGGGTCTACGACTCCTGCAATATCAGCATAAGCCCAGTCGAACACAAAACTTTCACAGATTAGGCTGGGTATTGGGGTGATTGCAATAGGTCGTAGCTGATTTAAGGATTGTGGGCTGGTTGACTTGGGCACTGGTGATACATAAGAGGTCTTCCAGTCAGCTGGGCATCTGGCTTGACTGAGAGAAGCATTGATGATGGAGCAGAGGGGTTTAGCAAGCTCCGGGGAGAACTCCTTGAAGAGTTTCATTGGTAAGTCAATGGGGGTGGTGGAGCGTTTTAATTTTAGTTTGTCCAGGCGTTTTGCTACGTCAAATTCTTCTACTAAGTCAGTGGGAAGGGGGGCTGGTAGGTAAGCAGGGAGAGTGGTTGTGTCAAGCCGGGGGAGCGTCTGGCATATAGTAGCGAAATGGTTATTTGTTTGCTCAGCTGCGTCAACACTAGTGAGATGGCTAAGGAAGGGGAGGGGGTGTGTCTTATTGTTTAGTCCACAGAGTTCTTTAAGCTTACCATACCATTGACTGATGTTGGTCTGCTTCAGGTGTTGTAATTTGGTTGGGTAGTGGGACTTTTTTGCAGTACGTATTTCGCGGATGACTCGGTTGCGAAGTGACCTGTAGCGGATGTGGTCATTGAGATGAAAGGCTCTGTCTCTCTGTTGCATAAGTCTTTTGATCCGAGGTGTGATCCAGGGCAAGTCAGCTGGGTGAGATCTGACGGACTTCTCGGGGAAGAAGTGGTGGTGAGCTTGCGTGGTGGTGTTGGTATAATTTATCCATTTGGTTTCCACGTCATCCACGCTAAGTACTTCAGTCCAGGGATGGTGAACTATCCACTGCCCGAAGAGGCGCACTGCAGAGTCAGTAATCGGCCTGTAGGTCTTGATGTAGGGTCTCTGTACTTGAGTGGGAGTGGCAGCTGGGGACCAGAGCACTGATAAGTGTGTGCTACACCCGATAGGAGGCATTGGTTGAGGTGGTTGGTACTGGTCCGCTAAGTCAGTTAAGATAAGGTCCAGGGTATTTTGACCGTGTGTGGGGAAGGTCACAACTTGTGATAGTGATAGCTGGTCCTGGATATCAGTGGTGTCAATTTCATTTAAATCCCCACATAATATTAACTTGGCACATGGGTACCTAACTCTGAGGTGGTCTGAGGTGGTGATGAGATGATTGATAAGAGTGTCTCTGGTGGGTGATCGAGGCGGATGGTATGCCACACAGATTATAATGGAAGCAGTGTTGCGTGGGTGGGCTCTTAGCACGACACGTACCCATAATGCTTCCACATCTGCTGGGACTTGAACATCCAGGCGTGACGGGCGTAGGTCATCTTGACAGAAGAGGGCAACGCCCCCTCCGCGTCTTTGTGAACGAAGGTGATGAAAGAGTTGATATCCCTCAATATGACACGTTTCAGGCACAATTTGCCAGGCCTCACATATGGCAATGACGCTCGCGGCGGTTGACCTGACTGTAGTTGCCAGCTCGTCGAACTTGTTAGCTAGGGAAGTGACGTTGGATAGCAGTAAAGACGGGAGATCATACCATATCCGTGGAACTTCAGTGTGGTGGTATGGTCTGTCAGGGGTGGGTTTCTCCGGTTTCCTAGTGGAGGTTACGGTTCTAATGGGCTTATGTGCATGACGGCCTTGTCTACGGCTCCGCGCGTGGAATAGGTTTAGTGACTTGAGTAGCGCGATAACACTGCCATCAGGATAACCGTTCCCACGCTTTAGATGGTACAGAGTGCGTCGGGAGTAAGTGATTGGTGGCCATCTGTTGAAATCTGTTGTGGGCGGACGGAAGTGTTTGTCACTGGCGGCACTTTGAGGGACACTGACACTGGTAGACATCTGTTAATATTTGTCAGTCGTAAAGACGGTGGTCTTTGTCCCTGGTGCTTGGGGTCGCCGACACAGTTATCACGATATATGTAAACACCGCGGTGGTCCTTGTCACTGGCACTTTAAAGGTGACCGATAAAGTGCCCACTGTCTGACTTTTCCTTGGGGTGCACAATCGAGCACTGTATGGTAATCACTTATTGCACTGCTCCGTAATCAATCGTTCACTAATCACTAGAATGTTTTGCTGAATCGATCCTGGTGTAGTAAGGCTGATAGGGCGTTGGGGTATAGCAGGGGGAGCGGGCAGGGCCAAACAGACTCGGCCTGGCTGCTAAAACCGGGAGCGCCTTCGGGGCACGTCCTGTCTCACTGATGGTTGACAGCGCAGTGTGTGTGTGTGTGTGTGTGTGTGTGTGTGTGTGTGCCTGACTTGCTTTTATCACTATCTGCACAAGAGTAACTGTCTGTGTTTCTGCCTGACCGTCTTTCTGTGTCAGAGTGAACGTATATATCGTAGACAGACAATGACAGACACATAAACAAAATAAAGAGCCATACGAACAAACAGACAGAAACATACACAGTGAGAGATGCAAACAAATACAGTGAGAGACAAAGAGACAGAAACAGACAGTAAGAGAGACAGAAGCATACACAGTGAGAGATGCAAACAAATACAGTGAGAGACAAATAGACAGAAACAGACAGTAAGAGAGACAGAAGCATACACAGTGAGAGATGCAAACAAATACAGTGAGAGACAAAGAGACAGAAACAGACAGTAAGAGAGACAGAAGCATACACAGTGAGAGATGCAACCAAATACAGTGAGAGACAAAGAGACAGAAACAGACAGTAAGAGACAGAAGCAGACACAGTGAGAGATGCAAACAAATACAGTGAGAGACAAAGAGACAGAAACAGACAGTAAGAGAGACAGAAGCATACACAGTGAGAGATGCAAACAAATACAGTGAGAGACAAAGAGACAGAAACAGACAGTAAGAGAGACAGAAGCATACACAGTGAGAGATGCAAACAAATACAGTGAGAGACAAAGAGACAGAAACAGACAGTAAGAGAGACAGAAGCATACACAGTGAGAGATGCAAACAAATACAGTGAGAGACAAAGAGACAGAAACAGACAGTAAGAGAGACAGAAGCATACACAGTGAGAGATGCAACCAAATACAGTGAAAGACAAAGAGACAGAAACAGACAGTAAGAGACAGAAGCAGACACAGTGAGAGATGCAAACAAATACAGTGAGAGACAAAGAGACAGAAACAGACAGTAAGAGAGACAGAAGCATACACAGTGAGAGATGCAACCAAATACAGTGAAAGACAAAGAGACAGAAACAGACAGTAAGAGACAGAAGCAGACACAGTGAGAGATGCAAACAAATACAGTGAGAGACAAAGAGACAGAAACAGACAGTAAGAGAGACAGAAGCATACACAGTGAGAGATGCAAACAAATACAGTGAGAGACAAAGAGACAGAAACAGACAGTAAGAGAGACAGAAGCATACACAGTGAGAGATGCAAACAAATACAGTGAGAGACAAAGAGACAGAAACAGACAGTAAGAGAGACAGAAGCATACACAGTGAGAGATGCAAACAAATACAGTGAGAGACAAAGAGACAGAAACAGACAGTAAGAGAGACAGAAATAGATAGTGAGAGACAGAAACAGACAGTGAGAGACAAAGACATAGACAGACACAGTATGAAACAGAAACAGATAGTAAGAGACAAAGAGACAGAAACAGAGACGTGAGTGACAGACAAACATAAACAGACAGAGATTAAAAAGATATAAACATACACAGTGAGACAGAAAGCGACAGAAACAGATAATAAGAAACAAAGAGACAGACAGACAGACAGTAAGAGAGAGACAGAAGCAGACAATAAAAGATAAAGAGACAGAAACATAGTGAGAAACAAAGAGACAGAAACAGACAGTAAGAGAGAGACAGAAGCAGACCATAAGAGACAAAGAAACAAGCAGACAATAAGAGACAGAAAGACAGAAACAGACAATAAGAGAAACAGACAATAAGAGACAAAGAGACAGACAGACAGTAAGAGAGAGACAGAAGCAGACAATAAAAGATAAAGAGACAGAAACATAGTGAGAAACAAAGAGACAGAAACAGACAGTAAGAGAGAGACAGAAACAGACAATAAGAGACGAAAAGACAGAAACAGACAGTAAGAGAGACAGAAACAGACCATAAGAGACAGAAAAAGACAGTAAGAGAGAGACAGAAACAGACCATAAGAGACAGAAAAAGACAGTAAGAGAGAGACAGAAACAGACCATAAGAGACAGAAAAAGACAGTAAGAGAGAGACAGAAACAGACAAATAGACAGTAACAGACAGACATAACTCAACAGCACACGGTTGTCGGACATTATACTACTGTTGCAAGTAAGTTGTGCATTGAGAGTGGCAGAGAATTAATGAAAGTTGCACAGTTGCACCGAATTAAGCTGACACAGTGAGTTTGAGCTGCCGGGGATGAGGTTGAGCTGCCGGGGAGGAGGTTGAGCTGCCGGGGAGGAGGTTGAGCTACTGGGGTGGAGGTTGAGCTACTGGGGAGGAGGGTTAGGTACCGGGGAGGAGGTTGAGCTACTGGGGAGGAAGGTGAGTTACTGGGAAGGAGTTTGAGCTACTGGGAAGGAGGTTGAGCTGCCGGGGAGGAGGTTGAGCTACTGGGGAGGAAGGTGAGTTACTGGGAAGGAGTGAGCTACTGGGGAGGAGGGTTAGGTACCGGGGAGGAGGTTGAGCTACTGGGGAGGAAGGTGAGTTACTGGGAAGGAGTTTGAGCTACTGGGAAGGAGGTTGAGCTGCCGGGGAGGAGGTTGAGCTACCGGGGAGGAGGTTGAGCTGCCGGGGAGGAGGTTGAGCTACTGGAGAGGAGGTTGAGCTACCGGGGAGGAGGTTAAGCTACCGGGGAGGAGCATATACTAGCTACTGGGAGATGTTATTGTTCTCCTTGGTAACTGGAGGCTTGGATGTGCAGTATGCTGTATCCACACTGCCCCTAATGAATACTAATACCTGTGTAAATATTGCTTTCAGAGAGAATGACAGGTAGAGAGACAGACAGGTAGAGAGACAGACAGATAGAGAGACAGATAGGTAGAAAGAGACAGGTAGAGAGAGAGAGAGGGGGAGAAAGGAAAGCGATGATACGAGAGAGAGAGAGAGAGAGGGTGAGAGAGAGAGAGAGAGAGGGGGGGGGCGATATAAACAGGAGAAAAAGAGAGACAAAACAAGGAAAGAGAAGGGAAAGAGATATTACAATGAGACAGACAGACAGACAGAGAGGAAAATGAAAGTGATAATGCAACAGGAAAGAGTGAGTGAGAGAAAGAAAGAAGGAAGGAAATGGGTGATAGTACAAGAGAGAGAGAGTACAAAAGACAGAGAGAGTACAAGAGAGAGAGAGAGAGAGAGAGAGAGAGAGTACAAGAGAGACAGAGAGAGAATTCCCAGTTGTTATATAAGAATAATCTCTCTACCGTCTAAATAAAATAATTTATAGTTGTTTAAAATAATACTTGTAAAAAAAAAAAGGAAGGGATGGGGGGGAGGATGGGATGGGTATTACAGGGAGAATAATTGTATTTAGAAGTATTTAAATATTAATTGAGTTAACGCCATATTTCATTAGTTACTACGAACAGGGGAGGAATGTAAAGATTATTGAGATTGTACGCCTTTATTCCCCGCCCTTGATGTGGTTGGGGGGTCTATAACAATTTTGTCTTATTTGTCTGTCTGTGTTGTCTTTTATTTAGTCTCTCTCACTCTCTCTCTCTCTCTCTCTCTCTCTCTCTCTCTCTCTCTCTCTCTCTCTCTCTCTCTCTCTCTCTCTCCGTTTGTTTGTCAGTCTATTGTCTGAACGGTGATCCATATTTGCGTCTTAACGTCAGCTCGTCAGTCTGTCAACCCGTCAGTCTATAAGTCTATCAACCCGTCAGTCCGTCAGTTTATCAATCCATCTGTCTATGAGTCTGTCAGTTATACCCGTCCAGTTGTCCGTCAGTCTGTCTACCCTTACAGGTGTCTGGTCTTTAAGAGTATACAGGTATATAATATATTCAATACCCCAGTGAAGGACTCGGTGACGCCAGCCTTTTAAGGGATTATTTACAACTAGTGTGTCCCCTCCTGCTGGTGCTGCCTGGTGGTGGTGGTGATGGTGCTGCCTGGTGGTGGTGGTGATGGTGCTGCCTGGTGGTGGTGGTGCCGCCTGGTGGTGGTGGTGGTGGTGCTGTCTGTTTGTGGTGACGAGGATATCGTTACTGTCAACAGTAATAACAGTAATAAAAGTGGTGCTGACGATGATGATACTACTACTACGTTTTTTCCCTCCTACTACTACTAATACTACTTCTACTACTAATAATTCCAACAACAACAGCACCAATAATAATAAAATAATAATAACATTAATATCAATAAATATGACAACATCATAAGTAGTATTTCTAATAACAATAATAATAACAACATTAATAATTGATCTATATTAAGAATTATAATATAATATACAGATTTATATAACCCCGTGAATAATATATATCCATAGATAACTCAAAGTAAATATAGATGTATATAACGTAATGCATATAGAGTTGTGTACTATAAAGGTGTTATATATAAGAGCTTTTCTGAACGCGGGACAAGGGTACTTTCAGAACTGTGTCAACGCTCCCAGCATAATTTATGACGTCGTTTGGAATGGTGAGCGTCAGAGGCGGTGTGTGTGTGTGAACGTGTTTACGTCTTTAGTAAACAACTGCTTTACCTGTGTGTGTGTGTGTGTGTGTGTGTGTGTGTGTGTGTAGTTTCGTGTGTGTTTTCCTCTCCTTATTTTCCTCCTCCTTTCTTACACCATCACCATCATTCTTTTTCCTCCTCCTCTCTTCCTCCTCCTCCTGCTACCTCCTCTTCCCTCTCCTCCCCTACCTCCTCCTCCTCCTCTTCCATAAATTATCCTGGTTATATCAGTGACCAGCGAGACGTCTCACATTTGTCCCTACAAATGACTGCTCCTCTGTCCAGCTTCCCTCCAACCTGCCTCTGTCTTCCTGTGGCCCTGTGGAGGAAGAGGAGATGGAGGAGGAGGAGGAAGGGGGAGAAGAGGAGGAGGAGGAAGGGGGAGAAGAGGAGGAAGAGATGGAGGTGGGGTAGGAAGAAGAGGAGATAGAAGTGGGATTGGAGAAGAAGCAGAAAGAGGAAGAGGGGGATGAGAAGGAGGTAGAAGGAAGAGGGGAAAGAGGAATGAAAAGAGGAATAAGAGAAAGAGGAAGTTAATTATTTTCATCTTAGGCTTGAGATGTTTGTTTTTGTTCTTGTCCCACTTGTTTGTTTTTGTGTGTTTGTGTTTGTTTGTCTCTCCTAAAAAATAAATGAAAACCTAAATAAAACATTGACTGGATCCACTGAACTTTAAAACATCATTAATATCAAACAAATGGTCCTTGAACTTTGACCTCTAATTGCTGAGTAATGAGTCTACCTATGACCTTCAAATACGTCCCGTGAACATATTAGTGAAATGATGTCAATGTTATTTTGACGTTCATAACTTACAGCTGTCTAACTTTTGGAAATTGATTTTGACATTATTATTGGTCTGTCTATTTTGGTATTGATATTGACAGTTAATTTTGACAGAATAATAGAGATTTTAAGTGAGTAAAAATATTATTAATCGCAAATAAATAAAAAAAAAAATCTCCCGGTGGTCAACGAAAGACGAAATAATACAGTTTTTGTGCCGGTTTCAACGAGGCAGATTGACCAAGACTTCGAAATAAAGGGAAACAAAAAAAATATATACCAAGATTTCATTAATTTCTGACATCAATTTGTACGAAAAAGAAAAGAAAAATTAATGGTAAAATGTTTGTAGTTTGGACGTAAAATATATAAAACAAAGAACGCTTGGGTAGAAATATATAGTGGCACTTCACCGCTTTTGTCAGCATAGTGCCATTAAAGTCAAGAGTGTCAGGTGGCGCAGATTTCGCCATTATAAAAAAGCAGTTATTTCACTCTGATAATTTTTCTCATAATGGATTTTATTTTACTATATATTGTATGTTGTTCCAATAGCTTAATTATTATTATTATTATTATTATTATTATTATTATTATTATTATTATTATCATCGCTGAGTGGTGGCACCTGTCAATGTTTAATTCTTTCAGTTTAGTTAATATGTAAATGGCATTTGTTTATACGCTAACCTTCAGTTACCATATTTCATTTTTGTTTTAAGATCACTCTCTGACCTTTGACCCACCCACACACTGGCACGTACATACACACACACACACACACACACACACACACACACACACACACACACACACACACACACACACACACACACACACACACACACACACACACACACACACACACACACACACACACACACACCTTCAGCCAGGAAGGTATCCAGTCTTAAGGTTTTATGAGTTTTCTTACACGTGATGATGAATACAGCCGAGGGGATATATTATGTCGTAAGATATCATGGGACTCTCCTATACGCGAGGGTAAGATATCATGAGACTCTCCACACTGGGGTAAGATATCATGAGACTTTCCTATACGCGGGGGTAAGATATCATGAAACTCTCCTATACGCCGGGGTAAGATATCATGAGACTCTCCTATACGCGGGGGTAAGATATCATGAGACTCTCCCATACGCGGGGGTAAGATATCATGAGACTCTCCCATACGCGGGGTAAGATATCATGAGACTCTCCCATACGCGGGGGTAAGATATCATGAGACTCTCCTATACGCGGGGGTAAGATATCATGAGACTCTCCCATACGCGGGGGTAAGATATCATGAGACTCTCCCATACGCTGGGGTAAGATATCATGAGACTCTCCCATACGCGGGGGTAAGATATCATGAGACTCTCCCATACGCTGGGGTAAGATATTATGAGACTCTCCCATACGCTGGGGTAAGATATCATGAGACTCTCCCATACGCGGGGGTAAGATATCATGAGACTCTCCTATACGCGGGGGTAAGATATCATGAGACTCTCCCATACGCGGGGGTAAGATATCATGAGACTCTCCCATACGCGGGGGTAAGATATCATGAGACTCTCCCATACGCTGGGGTAAGATATCATGAGACTCTCCCATACGCTGGGGTAAGATATTATGAGACTCTCCCATACGCTGGGGTAAGATATCATGAGACTCTCCCATACGCTGGGGTAAGATATCATGAGACTCTCCCATACGCTGGGGTAAGATATCATGAAAGGCTTTTGGCGCAACATGAAGAATCCAGCCTCATGAGCCATTACCTCGTAAAGTATTTGGATGTTTCTCTTATACAAAAGACTACAGCCATGAGGGAGACGGAGGAGGGAGAGAGGGAGGAGGGAGAGAGGGAAGGAGGGAGAGAGAGAAGGAGGGAGAGAGGGAAGGAGGGAGAGAGGGAAGGAGGGAGAGAGGGAAGGAGGGAGAGAGGGAAGGAGGGAGAGAGAGAAGGAGGGAGAGAGGGAAGGAGGGAGAGAGGGAAGGAGGGAGAGAGGGAAGGAGGGAGAGAGGGAAGGAGGGAGAGAGGGAAGGAGGGAGAGAGGGAAGGAGGGAGAGAGGGAAGGAGGGAGGGGATTTTGTCGTAAGATAAGATTTTATTTTCCATCACAGTGAGGAAAATCAAGAATGGGATTTTGTCGTATATTATGATTTGTTATTATGATATTTTAAGAAACTCGTAAATGTATTTTTCTCGTAAGATATTTTGTGAATTATCTTTTTATAGAAGGGCATTCTGTAGTAAGACATAGTAAGATTAATTTTATATATATATAAGATTCTAGCCATTAGAATCGTAAGTTATTTTCAGGTTGCCTTTATACTTTGGTAATACATCTTCTGTATCTGGCCTCACGTGTTACCTGCGACCATTGTTAGAGTATCAGTCATTTTTTCCTGTCCTTATCGTATATATTTCAGTGAGTTAGGTTAGGTTTGGTTGGGTGAGGTGAGGATAGGTGTAGGTTGGGTTGGGTTAGGTGAGGTTAGGTGTAGGTTAGGTTGGGTTGGGTTAGGTGAGGTTAGGTGTAGGTTGGGTTGGGTTGGGTTGGGTTAGGTGAGGTTAGGTGTAGGTTGGGTTGGGTTGGGTTGGGTTAGGTTAGGTTAGGTTAGGTGCATTTTTTTGTGTTTGTCTCCTATTGAGTATCAACGGTTTTAAATATCTCACAAGTAGGAATTAAGACGAAAGTATAAAAAATAATGAGAAAGAGAATAGTGAAGGAGAAAGAGAGGAGGAGGACGGGGAGGAGAAGTGGAGAGAAGAAAAATAAAGAGAAGACGGGGTTACGGAAGAAGAGAAGCAGTGTGAAGAAGAAGAGAGGAAGAAGTAAGATGAGTGGACGAAGAGAAGAAGAAAAAGGAGTAAGATTACAAAGGAGATAAAAAGTTTATTTGGTAACTGTGTGGAGCGTAAGTAGGGTGAAGGAGAGAGAGAAGGAGGGAAGGAGAGAGGGAGGGAGGAGGGAGTGTGAGGATCGATGTGTGTGGAGGGAGGCTGGTGGTGGTGATGGATGCCCTGGGAACAGTATCCTCCTCCTCCTCACCGGGGTATTACGTTTCTCTTCGTAATGGCTCCCGTAGGGCTGCCTGAAAGCCATGAGAGGTAAGAGGCCAGCAGTTGATATTGGCCTCCTCCTCCTCCTCACACTACCTGGAAACCGTGAGAGGTAAGAAAGCAGTCGCTGCTCTTCTACTTTACCCCCTCCTCCTCTTCACACTGCCTGGAGGACACGAGAGGTCGGAGGCCAGTAACTGACTTTCTAAGAGGCGGAGGAAATTCTTTTGCCTCCATCGCCTGGCGTAAAGGAGACGATGAGAAGCACCGAGTCATGACAAACAGACAGACACACAGGAGGTTGGTCTCAGTGTAGGAGAGATAAAAGAACAAGGCCACTGAAGGCAGAAACCTGATGTAGGTCCCACCACCGTTAATGACAGGGTGGAGGGACCGCCAGACGCTGTTGACTGCCCGTGTTGGCAAAGTTTTCAAAGAGTTAAATGGGTTAGTTAGACACGTTCTCACAGCACCAGTTAGGAGGAAAATTTAACGTAGATTTGAGAATCCAACTTTATGTCGTAGTTTAAGTGAGGTAATTAAATCGTCCTTACGGCACCAGTCGGGAGGAAAAATGAACTTGGAAACCTTTAAAAATTCAACTTCGAATCGTAGCTTAAGTGAGTCGCTTAGACACGTTCTCACAGCACCAGTCAGGAAGAAACATTAATTGAGGAACCTTTTAGAATCAAAGTTATTGTCGTAGTTTAAGTGAGGGTTAGCCCTTTCGCTACGATTCCCTCACCTACCATTTTATTCAGGTTACCGCCAGTCCATTTTTTCAGCTTAGGGTAACTTCACGCAGACAAAGGGTTAAAACCTATCTCAATTAAAGTGTTATTTTAAGGGAAAAAATAACTTGGGAACCTTTTAAAATACAGCTTCGTGTCATAACCTAAGTGAGTCATTTAGACACGCTGTCTCGGCATCAGTTAGGAGGAAACATTAACATAGGAATCTTTGGGAAATTCTGGTCGAGAAATACGACCTTCCTTGCCAAGCATGTTTAACGTTGCTGCCCCCCCCTTCTACCTCACTCTCCTTCCTCGTCCTCCTTCCTCACCCCCTACTTCACCCCTCCTACCTCACCCTCCTACCTCACCCTCCTACCTCACCCTCCTACCTCACCCTCCTATCTCACCCTCTGTACCTCACCCTCCTACCTCACCCTCCTACCTCACCCTCTATACCTCACCCCTCGCACCTCACCCTCCTACCTCACCCTCCTACCTCACCCTCCTATCTCACCCTCTGTACCTCACCCTCCTACCTCACCCTCCTACCTCACCCTCTATACTTCACCCCTCGCACCTCACCCTCCTACCTCACCCTCCTATCTCACCCTCTGTACCTCACCCTCCTACCTCACCCTCCTACCTCACCCTCTATACCTCACCCCTCGCACCTCACCCTCCTACCTCACCCTCCTACCTCACCCTCTGTACCTCACCCTCCTACCTCACCCTCCTACCTCACCCTCTATACCTCACCCCTCGCACCTCACCCTCCTACCTCACCCTCCTACCTCACCCTCCTACCTCACCCTCCTACCTCACCCTCCTACCTCACCCTCTGTACCTCACCCTCCTACCTCACCCTCCTACCTCACTCTCTTACCCCAACAAACAGGCAATATTTACTTTAGTGTGTTTCCACGTCCTGAAATTCTCACCCAAAAATACAGTAAGGCCGCTTAGAAGCGATGAACCTCCACTTTTTTTCCCAGGCGACCCGCAAGTTTACGGAGTGTCTGGGAGGAAGTACTGTCCTGTCACCGTCCTGGGAGAAACACGGTAAAAAAAAAAGAACTTTATTTATCTTAGGGGGAAGTGTTTTATTTTCGCCCTAGAGAGAGAAGTAAAACGCATTACAGCTCACAAAAGGACATAATTAATGAACGCGTGTCACCACCATGGTACGAACAGTAAGAAGGTGAAGAAAAAACTCGTCTATCTAGGAGAGCGTTTTATTTTTCACCCGGGAGAGAACACCAAATAGGAACTTCCCTCACAAAATGAACGAAGAGGAGGTAGTTGAGAACGCATGTCACCACCACAGTAGGAACACAATCAAAACAAAAAGGAGTTTTTTTTTTATCTTAAGGGAATATTTTATCTTCGTTCTGGAGTGAGGAAGAGAACGCAGCGCCACACAAAAGAGGACAAAGTGGAGAACGCTTGTCGCCTCCTTTACCTAACAGAGGGGTAAGGAAGAGGCTGTTTATCTTACCTAACGTTGTATGTTCTCCTGAAGCTATGAGAAGAACGCAACGCAGCTAAAAGAGAACAAAGTGTAGTGTGTGGAGAACGCTTGTCCTCTCGTTCAGAAACAAAGAGAAGACTATTGGAACGAGAAGAAGAACGTAGCCACTCATAAGAGATTGTGGAGTCAGTAGAGCAGAACAAATATCGCCCCCTTAACAACGGAGAGGAAAAAATATGTTAATTATCTTGAGAAGCCTTTAGCCTTAGCCCTAGTAGGAGAAGAACGAAGCCCTGTTAAACAAAAGAACGCCGTAGACTCACTAATGAACGTATGTCGCCTCTTCAGCAGCAGAGAATAAAAAACACTGTATATTTTATGAGTACCGTGTAAGAGAACTTCCTAGCACCACCTTGTACTGTACCAGGGAGATTTACCTCTAGTTTAAAGTTCAGATGAGTGGTTTATTTATCGGCTGGTTTATGTAGCTATACGTACAAACGAGTCACTCTAAATATGACACATCTCAACTACCGGAATTTAGCTATAACTCAAAATCCTCTCGTGGTAGTAACACCCCCGACGATTCTCACCAAGAACACGTAATAACACAACTCGACACCACAAACCTGAAGTAAATCCAACGTGTTTGTGTTATGTTATCATTGGGATACAATATTTTTTCCGACAGATATCATAACTGTCTCGATATCTCCCACGAATTTCCGATGGCGGGGAATAATGAAAGAGTTGTATTCGTCCATATATACGTGAGGTGAATTTTTATATAAAGTTGTGTCCGGTGTATTTCCCGAGTGACTCCGTTGTGTCAGCCGGGGCCCCGTCCACCGATGGTCCGTGGATTAAGGCGACAGGCTCTGATACCCCATGACGCGTGTTCGAATCCCACCCGAGGGACCAAAGTTGTTTCAGCACAAATAGAGAGATGTATTTCATCATCCGGGTGAGGGAAGGGTGGGAGGGATAGGTTGATGGAGGATGGTAGGATGGATAGATAGAGAGAGGGATGGTTGGATGGAGGGGTTAATTGGTACGGAGGAAGGGATAGAGCTTTTTTTACTCTCGCTAGGATAATAGGAGAGAGAGACGCTTGGATAAGGATAGACGAAGAATAATAGCTAGTGAGGATAGGACATGTGAGGGATGATTTATATTAGACGTATTCTTTAATCTACTCTCTTGGGAGGATAGAAGCGAGAGGGCCCTGGATACTGGATAGACAAAGGATAGATTGTGAAAATAGGTAATAAAAATAGGCCAGGATAGACATATTCATTAATCTGGGAGAATAGAAGTGAGAAGGACCCGTTGTGAGGATAGATGAAGGATGGCTCGAGAGAAGGATGGTGAAAAGAATAGACTCCGTGAGAAATAGATCAGGACAGAGAAGCTCATTGACCTAGGTGTGTGCTGGGGAGAGGACCACCTACTCTCTCGGTAATGAGAAGGCACGAGTTCGATTCTTGGCCAGCGAGGTAGAATGAGCGTTCAGAAATTATATGTTTTGACGGAAGTGAGATATGAGTACACTCTCTCTCTCTCTCTCTCTCTCTCTCTCTTCTCTGTGTGTATCTCTCTCTCTCTCTCTCTCTCTCTCTCTCTCTGTCTCGCAATTCCTTCCACAGTCCTTTATTTTTCCATCATATTTCTTTAAAAAATTTATCAAAAGACTCAAATAAGTTCACTTAATACCCGTGTGTGTGAAACTCCTTTACGTTATTTTTATTCAGTTTGAAGCAGATTTTTCACGTATGGTTTTGTTTTCAGTAAAGATAAAATTATATCGCTTTAGTAATTTTATTCAAGGTTTTTAGTTGTAGTTTAGTATTTTGAATTTTTTTAATTTATTTATTTATTTTTTTATATATTTTTGTAACATCTTCGTCGATTTATCTATTTTTTTATTATTTTAAAGGTTTTTGTGTTTCTAGTTTGTTTTTGTTTTTAGTTCGTAATAGAATTCGTTTTCTTTTTCAACATTTTTTTTCTATGTATGAAGTGAAAATAAAAATGTTGGTTAGGAAGGGGGTTCGAACGTGTGTGTGTCTGGAGCTCTGTATGCAATTTTTTAACGAAATGACTCACTTACTCACTGACGGAGAAACATTAATATATCACATACTCTCACTAATTCACTTTACTACCTACCTATGGATGAGAGAACTGTATCTAGTTATGGTACAGTCTCAAGCAAAATTCGACGCCATTGAAACATACAGTATCAGTAAGTCAGTTAAATACCTTCTCACACTTCCAGTCAAGAGGAAATAGTTATCGTAAGAACCTTTGGAAATCAGAATCTTCAGGTGAATTTTTCTTCCTAACTGAAAACGTGAGAAGGTTTCAAACTTACCGACTTAAACCCGAACAACAAAACCAATATGGCTTCAGAATAACATTGAGACTCTACCGTTCTTAAGGGGAAATTCTTACGTATAAATCATCAAGAATTTGAGTCTTTGAAACGAGGGAATATTTTTTTCTTTCGTCCTCTTAAAATGTGGCAGTGTTGAACGAGTCTGAGTGATTGACGAATCTTTTTAAACTTTTGATGAATCTTTTTTACTTACTAATCCTTTTAACTGATCTCTTAATCATTTATGTTTTTTTTAATCGTCTTTTTTTTTTAACTTAAGATCCTTTTATGAAACTGTTATTACCTTACGAATTTTTTTTTTGTCTGAGTCGGGAATCCAGTTTCTGTGGGTGTGAGTGGCTTGGGGAATCAATGAATTGTTTTCTTGTGTTTTGTGAGGATTTCTTTGGGTGAACTGAGGGAGAGGGAAAGATAGGGGAAGGAGGGAGGGAGGGAGGGAGGGGTCATAGAGTGGAGAAAGAGAGATAAGGAGAAAGTGAGTGAGAGGAGATACAGAGAGTGGGATTGAGGGGAAGAGAAAGAGAGAGAGGGGTGAGTGAGTGAGGGTCAGAGAGAGGAGGGAAAGAGAGAGAGAGAAAGACAGGAGTGAAATGACAGAGGAGAAACAACGAAAGAAGAATGAGAAAGGCAGTGAGAAAAAGAGACAGAGACACAAGGAGACGTAGAGAGGCAACAGCAAAACAAGGCTGAGAAAGAAAAAGAGAGAGAGAAAGAAAGAGAGAGAGAGAAAGAAAGAAAGGAAAGAAGGACAGGGAGGAAAAAAACAAAAAGGACAGGGAGAACAAGACAGATGTATAGAGACAGAAATAAATACATTGAGAAAGAAAGACTTGAGAGGGAGAAAGAAATGAGGTAGAGAAAGAAAGGCAGAAAAAATAACGAGAGAGAGAGAGAGAGAGAGAGAGAGAGAGAGAGAGAGAGAGAGAGAGAGAGAGAGAGTTAGCTCACCTAGGCAACGTACCTGTATGTTGATTATTATACTAATAAGGCTTCCCCGTAAGTACTTATGAAACGCCTATAAGAGACAGGCAGACAGACACGAGGCTCTATTACCTGGGCAGGTTACCTATATATTGATGGAGGCTCAACAAGACTTTATGTAGGTGTTTGTTTTGTTTGTCTTACGTCGTGTGTGTGTGTGTGTGTGTGTGTGTGTGTGTGTGTGTGTGTGTGTGTTTGTGTGTGTGTGTGTGTGGGTTGGTGTGTGTGTGTGTTTGTGTGTGTGTGTGTGTGTGTGTGTGTTGGTTGTGTGTGGTGGGTTGGTGTGTTGTGTGGTTGTGGGTGTGTGTGTGTGTGTGTGTGTGTGTGTGTGTGTGTTGTGTTGTGTTGTGTGTTGGGGTGTGTGGGTGTGTGTGGGTTGGTGTGTGTGGTGTGTGTGTGTGTGGGTTTTGGTGTGTGTGTGTGTGTGTGTGTGTGTGTGTGTGTGTGTGTGTGTGTGGTGTGTGTGGTAATAATAATATATAAGAATTGAAAGGTTTATTGAAAGAGCTTTGCCGCCAGAAGGCTGAAAATATCAGTTCATATTTGGGGATGGTTACGAATTACAAAATAATATACAAGATAACATAGTGACCTCAACTAATACATATATAACTTAATGGGGAAAAGCTCAAACTACAGTTCATTTCAACATAGGACAGTGTTACAGTATTACAGTTAGTTGATATTTTTACCATGGTTTGGACTGGGCTGTTCTTATAGCGATCATTTCGGCACGTATGGGCTGGATGCGTTGTGGTGTCGCACAGCAATTTCTCGGACCAGGATCTCAGGTGGTATAGAGCCGTTGTCGGATGGGTGGTAAACTTCTTACCAATTTGCAGATGAGTTCGTAGGTGTTGGTCAGATGAGAGTCGAAAGGGTCAGTGTGTTGAGCGCTTCTTGATATGTGTGTGTGTGTGTGTGTGTGTGTGTGTGTGTGTGTGTACATTGAGAGAAAGAGAGGGATTTAGACATCTTTGACCTAAATATGTCGTAAGTTTTTGTCGTATGTTTATTAAGGATCTAATTAGGGGATATTCACCAGGTAAACACACGGGCAAATGTCGAACCCTTGTCCTTGAGGAAAATTTAACTAGTTTGTTTCCTAAATGTTGTCCTAAACATTCTTGTCCCTCATCACGTTGGAGGTTGATATTTTCTTTAATACCTGGTTGTCCTGTTTCACCTAAATACTTAAAATAAAGGAAAATTATTAGTTTTAGTTTTGATAGAAATTGTCAGCCATTTTTTGACCTAAAGTTGAATACATTGTTAGGGTTTTTGTCCAATAGGGTTTCTTATGGTTAAATTCACCTAAACTATCATGACCTTTGACCTAAATAAAAACGATTCCTGTGACCTATATTTTAGATAAGGATATTTTAGGCATAGTTTCGAACCCTTGTTTTTGTGACCTGTTAGAGAATTTCTGCCCAATATTCTTATAATAGTTCTAACTAAATGACTTAAACCTTTAATCTAAATAAATGACAGTTTTCCTGACCCTCATATTAGATAAAATCATTTTTAGGAGTAGTTTCGAACCCTGGTCCCTACACAAATAATTCGGGAGGGGGGGGGGAGGGAGGGGAGGGGGGGTGGTCTGTGTGAGAGAGTGGCCAGAAACTGCTGACTGTGTCCTGTCCAATTATCTCTCGTCTTACACTCACTTGGCTTCACTAAAGACAGTAGACTCTCTCTCTCTCTCTCTCTCTCTCTCTCTCTCTCTCTCTCTCTATTTATCCATCTGTGTCCATCTATTTATCTATCCATTTATACGTCTATCCATCTACTTGCGTGTCTACTCGTATTAATCTAGCCCTCTGTCTATCTTACTATTCACGTGGCTTTATCTGTCTATCCATCTGTCAATATATCTCTACTCAGGAAACAAGTGCTGACAGATCTAGTTCATTTTTAGTGGATGTTATTTTAGGGGAGAGAGAGAGAGAGAGAGAGAGAGAGAGAGTTACACTAATAGTAAATAAGTTTTTTCCTTCCACATAAACTGTAAATTTACTGAGTTTTATCGTGTAAATTAGACAGTGATGATGTTTTGTAAATTACGTATATTGTGAAAAAATTTATGTACACAAATTAATAATAACAGCTTGATTTTTTATTTGTAAATTGTAAAATAGTTGATTTTTTACACGTAAATATGATAAGTTACTTGATGTTTTACACTTGTTTACTCCTGACTGAAATAACTTTTGTTCTGAAATTTAAAGTAGGTCTCAATATTTACTGTCACTGGTATAAACAAAGACAAATCTCTCCTTTTTTCTCTACTTTAAAACAAAAATAAAAGGTAAATAAATTAAACTTGAATTAAAATATAAAAAAAAAACATCCCTCGACCATGAGAGACATTCTTAATCAGGTCAGGAAAGGCGGAAATTAAACTGACAAACCGAAGCTAAATAATGTTACCTTTCTGATAATTTCCCGTTTTCATTGATATAGAAAACGTAACGTAACCCATTTTCCTTTAATTGACATCACAGTTGTGTCAAAATTAATTTCCTGTAAAGGTGGAAAATTAATTGGAGGGATTTTGACTTTTTCCACTAATTCTCTGTTAGATTAAATTGTTTATACCGTTTCAGTTACAATTAAATAGAAATGAAGAATGTTCTGTTGCGGTTGACTATTAATCATTTGTCTAATTAATTTCACCTGGATGAGCTTAAATCAAGGTTCAAATTAATTAAAGTAGAATTAAACTGATCCCGTTCAGTAATCGGTAAACTTGGTGTTAAATTAATTTTATTCGGTAAAGTAGTTTGACTTAATGTTAAAATTAATTAAAGCAAGCCGGAAAATTACAATGCGGTGGGAGGGGGGGGGGGGGAAACATGTACATTATACCGAAGATTATTTAAATAGGAGAATCTAATGCATAAAATAGTCCAAAAAGAATTCTACATTTTCCTGTTAGCGAGAAATTATTATTATTATTTTACTTTATTCGTTTTTTTTTTTTTTTTTTTATGGTACATGTTTTTCGGCCCCCCCCCCCCCCCCCCCCCCCCTCTGAGGGAGACGCCCCAACATCTTTTATACTACCATGATGGAATATTTTCTGCCGTGGGTTGGTAACCATTCACCTCTCACACAACCTGGCGACTCGGCCTGGATTCTAACCTGTGGAAATGGTGAATGATGAGGGAGGTCATTTTACCCCCAGGCGAGTGAAAAACCATCTTGTGTGTATTTCCGGTCGCTGGGAGAGGATCTGTACCAGGGAAATGGAAGGTATACCTGTCTGTCTGTCTGTCTGTCTGTCTGTTCATTCGTCAGTGCCAACTCTAGGGCGAATTCGTCTGGCAGCGTAGCGTCACTTTATTCTCCACCAATCGAAACACTGGTATTAACTCACTGCCATTAACCTGTTTGAATCTGTCGGATAGGGAGGGAGGGGGGGAGGCAGTTTTGTTTGCCTGTGCGTGTTACATAGAGCGCGCACACACACACACACACACACCCCAAGAACAGGTAGAGAGAGAAGTAATATTCCCTTCAGGTAGGTCCTCCTCCTCCCTAGGGACCTGGAGGCCGTCACTGAGGGGTAATACACGGTCTAGCCCACGGTTTACGCCTCTCCTCCACCATGGCCCAACATACACCTGGTATTTCTCGTATACATTCACCTCACGGACGTCATGTGGCAGAGTAAATAAATAAATAACTGTAGTATACACACACATACATACTCACATGCTTACTCATACATACATACATACATACATACATACATACATACATACATATTTACATACATACATACATACATACATACATATACACATACATACATACATACATACATACATACATACATATTTACATACATACATACATACATACATACATACATACATGCATAAATACATACATACATAAATACATACATATACACAAATACACAATTATATATGTGTGTGTGTAAGAAAGAAAGAAAGAATGTGAGAGAGGAAACTAAAGTGCGGGAGGACCATCTTCTTACTACACAACACATACTGTACGTGGCAGCTTCCATTATTTTCCCGGGAAATATTATGTGAATGTTGGCAGTCAGGCCCAGCTGAATGTTGGCAACCTTCACAGCATTACAGCGGCGAGTTACAGCAGCGAGGTAGTGCAGGATACAGGAGGTCAGGACATGTCGGTGCGTGGGGCGTCTCTCTCTCTCTCTCTCTCTCTCTCTCTCTCTCTCTCTCTCATTTATCACCGACCTTGTCCATCACCGTAATCTGTTAATCCCTCATCTCATGTCAACTTCACAACCCGGCATTACTCCCTGTCTGTTTATTTCCAGGTCACCAGAAGTATAAATCATTGTGTATGTGTGTGTGTGTGTATATGTGTGTGTGTGTGTGTGTGCCAAACTAAAATTCTTATTTCTATTTTCACTGTTGTACCTGGACCCTGAACCTAACCTAACCTAACCTAACCTAACCTAACCTAAGATTTGGATTAGATAGGGTACTCAAGGTTTAATTAAGATGTTAGATAAGGTTAAATTAAATAAAGTTAAATTAAATAAAGATAATTAAGGTTTTGCCCTCTGTACACGATTGATTCTCAGCTACGTGTACAAAAAAAATTAACATACAAAACTTTTCTGTTTTCCTTGCTGCTGTATGTCAAGTTTGGGGTTAATTTATGACTCGTGGGGCTGTGAAGGAGAACAGGGGAAGAGGGAATGATGGAAGACAAAGAGAAAGAAAAAGGGAGAAACAGAGAAACGTGTAAAATACCAAGAGAATAGAGATTAAGAATGTATGGAATGAATGGTGAGGATAACTAAGAAGTAACGGAAGATAATGATGGACGAGAAACGAAAAAAAAATGATATCATGAGGAAAATGAAAACAGAAGAATAAAAGTAAATAGATAAAAAGATTAATTATATTTTAAGCCATGTGTGTGTGTGTGTGTGTGTGTGTGTGTGTGTGTGTGTGTGTGTGTGTGTGTGTGTGTGTGTTATTTTCTTGCCATTATTATTATTATTATTATTATTATCATTATTATTATTATTATTATTACTGAACCTGTCTACATACACATGAGGGAGAGGGAGAGATGTTTATGGCCTCAGCTGATATTTACTCCCACAATGCATCAGGGTAAACACACGTAACGTCACTCTGTTGTTATGAGGGTTGTATTTTGACTCGAGCTGAGGGTACATCTGAACTGACTTAATGATGGGCAAATATACAGGTGTGTGTGTGTGTGTGTGTGTGTGTGTGTGTGTGTGTGTGTGTGTGTGTTGGTGATTTATGGAGAGGGGAGAGAGATGGAAGGGGGGGATTGGCATAATATATGTTTTTCCCTCAGTCAATTTACTCCTCTCTCTCTCTCTCTCTCTCTCTCTCTCTCTCTCTCTCTCTCTCTCTCTCTCTCTCTCTCTCTAATCATCTCTCTTTACTCATCTCCCTCCTTCTTTTTATCTATGTATAAATTTTACATACATATATACATACATACATACACACATACATACATCACCGGCGCAGACAGCCAATGATATAAGCTTAAAATCACTCAGTTATTAAACCTAGACTCTCATTCTGGGCGAGAGTTAATATTAATCACAAATAAAATAATAATACGTATTAATTTTTACGATATTTTGGCACTTTTATAAACAAGGAAATTTGTCCAAAATCCGGTTCGAATTTGTGAATATTTTTTGGCTGAAGATTATTATTGTATTGTGGTTTTATATGATGTATTTTTTTATTGTATTATATTGGGTATTGTATAAAAAAGTGTTTGTTTTTATTTATTTTTTTTTTAAGGATTTCAATTGTGTATTTCTATGATTATGTTGATTAATTTTTGTTTTCCAGTGAGTTACAATTTGCTGTGTTCGACAAACCCTAAAATCTGTATTAATCGGATTCTGCTGATTAAGTTAATTTTGGAACCCGATTATTACACACACACACACATACACAGATTTCCTACGTCAATATTATTCCAAGTCAAGCGTACGATTTTAGTAAAGTCTCAATATACTTATGTCGCCATTTTGGATATTTGTCTCTCTAATATGAACCAATCACGTTCTTAAACACGTTCTTACGCATTTACTTCCGAGGAAAAATTTACATAACGAAACCTAACCTAACCAAATCTAACCTAACCTAACCAAATCTAACCTAACCTAACCATGTGTTTCCTGGTTCTTATAGACAGAATCACTTACCAATTGTTGAGTGTAAATTTCCTCGTATGTTTTACCGTAATAATGCAATTGATTCGCCTTGCTAAATTTTGCAACGTGTGTAATTGATCGTTTGTTGTCATGATTGCAGAGGATATATTACTCAAATGGATTGCCTTGATGATTAACCGTGGTATATTATTGATGATATCTAGTTGATGAATTAGACTGCTACTACTATTACTATTACTATTATTAATACTAACATCTGTTAACGTTACTACTCCTACTACTATTAAAGCTAATTGCTACTACTACTATTAATACCAACTACTACTACTACTACTATTATTAATTTTAAGTGCTACCTCAGTTGATACTATTACCAATACTTTTACAAATAATAATAATAATAATAATAATAATTTAAGTAATGTCCTGTTTAATTCAATTTACATACTGCGTGTATTTGTGTCTATGAGCGTGTTTGCAGGGTGTGTTTGTGTATTTGTAAGCATATGTGCGTGTGTGTGTGTGTGTGTGTGTGCATGACTACATTGACAGTGACTTCTGTACGTGACAGTTTAATCAGTATGTCCCGTCCATATGAGATGACGAGTGACAGACTGAGTTTTGGCATCACTTAATGATCTATGCAATTAATATTAAGTTTTTTCTTTCTTTCACACACACACACACACACACACACACACACACACACACACACACTAAGTCCACCACCATCACCACGTCAGACCACTAAACCACCACTACCACCCCTCCTACCACCATTACTACCACATCGTTCCCACCACCACTTCCTCCACAACCACCGCCTTCACCAACAGCACCACCACAAACCCTCTCCTCCTCCTCCTCCTCCTCCTCCCCCTCCCCCTCTTCCTCTTCTTACCTCTCCTCTTCCTCCTCCTCGCCACCCTTGCTTCAAACATCACTCACCTGACTCAACATTACACGCCTGACGGAACAATACGTAAAGCCCGTGGGTTCAATTTTCTTATCTAAACACAAACACGCAAAGAAAACAGAGGCCAGCGTTTACCCCCACCGTGTTTTACCAGAGTGGCGTTATAGAGCTTTCATACGGCGTTTTAATCTCAGTACCTGGTCTTAAAAAATTCTTACCTTACCCCCCCCCCCTCCCTCTTCTTCCTCCTCCCCCCCCCCCTCCCCCTCTTCCTCTCCCCCTCTCCCCCTCTTCCTCTCCCCCTCTTCCTCCCCCCTAAGTGTGGTAGACGGGATGGAAAATTGAGAGGATAGATTACGTTATTTCTATCGCCTGAGTTGATTCGTGTGTACTTGTAATTTTCAATGGAGTTGGATAATTGATTTTGATATTTGTGTTTAGTTTTTGAATGGAAGGTAAAGTTGTTGTTTTGATAATTTTCTTTGAGTATTTTTTTTTTTTTTTAGTAAAGTTTGTTTTGGGATAATTTTAATAATTGGTTTATGAATGGATTATAATGTTGATATTTTACTGAATATTTTATTAAGTTTGTTTTGATTTTTTGATGATATTTAAATAAAGTTTGATAATTTGGTCAATTTTACCTAGATGCTGTTCCCTCACTCCTACAGCTCAGGGATAAGAGGAGTCCGCCTTCTCTTATCTCTTATTCATTTATTTTATTTTATTTACCCTTTTTTACAAATTTATTTATTTTTTATTTTTATTTATTTATTTTTTATTTTTTCATTGAGTTTTGTTGATTTTATAATTCTTGTTATTACTTGGATCCTTTGTTTATTTGTTTGTTTGTTTGTTTATAAGTGATCAGACCTTGTTTGTTTGTTTTTGTTGGGGGGGGGGGGGGGGTTAGATCATAATTGTCTTTATTTTCTTGTCCAATAATAATCTTCGCATCAGAATTATAAACTTGTGTATTTGTTTATATTCATTTTTATTATTGTTTTTCTTTGTTTTCTTGTGTTTATCATCGTCTTTACCTCTTGTTTACATCGTTTGAGGAGTTATGGAAAGGGAATAATAGCGTGTTTGTGTTGTTACTGCAGGTAGGGGTATATAGCACTCGTATATCCTCAGTGTTGTGGTGTTAATTAACTGTGTGTGTGTGTGTGTGTGTGTGTGTGTGTGTGTGTGTGTGTGTGTGTGTGTGTGTGTGTGTGTGTGTGTATTATCACCTCTCTCTCTCTCTCTCTCTCTCTCTCTCTCTCTCTCTCTCTCTCTGGTAATGTAATTCGTCACCCACTGGGCCGAGGGTGGACCTAATACTAATATCTTCCTTCACGCCCATACGTTCACTTCCATATACCCACGCCCATTCTCTTACGATCTTGACCACGCTCATACACCATACGCCCACCTCTACACACTCATTTCTACGCCCACACGACCAAACCCACCCACACGACCAAACCCACCCACACGTCTATGTCCATTCATACACCCCACATCAATTCCCACACACACACACACACATACCAACACGACCACACCCACGCCCTCACGACCTATACCCAAACAACATTGAGACCAGGTTGGGGTGGCATAAACAAGCGATTGCATTAACTGTTTTTTGTTTTGTTTTTTACTTAATTATATAATATCTCGTGAGGTGTTTTATTTCATTTTAAGATATAATATACACAGACTCCATCGCTTTGTTTATTCTTCAGGTAATTTCTTTTGTGCGCGATATGGTAAAATTCTTTGTAGTAGGATTTTTCTGTTGTAGTATGATTCTCTCTCTCTCTCTCTCTCTCTCTCTCTCTCTCTCTCTCTCTCTCTCTCTCTCTCTCTCTCTCTCTCTCTCTTCTTTTTCTTCTATTCTCATTCTCTTCCTCTTCTTTTCGTAATTTCCATCTATCCTTCCCTCTCCATTCCCCTACCACTCCACTTCTATCCTTCCTTCCTCCATTCCTCCCTCCTTTATCTTACTTCACTCCCTCCTTTCTCCTACTCCCTTCCCTCCATCTAGCTTTTTCCTTCCCTCCCTCCCTCCCTCCCTCCCTCTCTCCTTTCTCCTACTTCTCTCCAACTTTTTCATTCCCTCCCTCCCTCCCTCCCTCCCTCCCTCCCTCCCTCCTTTCTCCTACTTCTCTCCAACTTTTTCATTCCCTCCCTCCCTCCCTCTCTCCCTCCCTCCCTCCCTCCTTTCTCCTACTTCTCTCCAACTTGTTCACCCCCCCTCCCTCCCTCCCTCCCTCTCTCCCTCCCTCTCCTCTCTCTCTCTCCCTCCCTCCCTCCCTCCCTCCCTCCCTCCCTCCCTCCCTCATTCTTAAAAAGTTCAACTCCAGGACTCACAGACGTCACTAAAGAAATATAATTAAATTTTCTGCTTAGAGGAATTTCACTTAACCTGACAAAAGCATCTCAGTTTGATGCCGCCTTAAACCTCTTGTTGTCTTAACTCGTTTATTTACTCCATCAATTACTTCTCTTTTACAGACCACTTATGTATAACGACTACTTGTGTATAGCGACCACTTGTGTATAGCGGCTACTGTTGTATAGCGATTACTTTTGTTTAGAGGCCACTTGTGTATAGAGGCTACTCTTGTATAGCGGCCACTTGCGTATAGCGGCTCCTGTTGTATAGCGGCCACATGTGTATAGCGACCACTTGTGTATAGTGGCCACTGGTGTATAGCGGCCACTTGTGTATACCACCCACTTGTGTATTCCGACCACTTGTGTATTCCGACCACTTGTGTATACCGACCACTTGTGTATAACGTACATGTGAATATAGCTGCCATCTATGTATAGTGAGCACCTGTGTATAACGAACTCTTGTGTACAACGTTTCCTAGTGCATTGTGTGTGTGGGGATATAGCGACCATCACCACCACCATCACCACCATAACCACCACTACCACCATCACCACCACTACCACCATCACCACCATCACCACCACCACCACCACCACTACCACCATCACCACCACCATCACCACCACCACCACTACCACCATCACCACCACTACCACCATCATCACCACCATCACCACCATCATCACCACTACCACCATCATCACTACCAGATAGGCTTCTCCCTGTCACTCGGAGTTAAGTATGACGATCATCCAGCAATATCAAAATAATGGAAATATTTACCATCCAATTATACCATCGTTAAGGAGCACTGAAGTGATTCCAGAGGCCGATACGGGATAAGGTGAATCGTCTTTAGGCTCTTACCGAGACGTGGCGGATAACATCTACTGCGGGAGGGGCGACGGTAGCTTCAGGGGGAAGGTAGAGGAGGAGGGGGGGGGGGGTTAATAGGGTTACTGGGATCATTTAGGGAGATGGAGGGGGTTACTGGGATGACGGAAGGGGGAAGGGTTTACTGGTATGAGCTCGGGGAGGAGGTTGGGGGGGGGGGGTTACTAGCATCATCTAGGGGACGGGGAGTGGGAGGGGGAGGGGCGGGGAGGGGCGTACATAGACTGGGATAAGTTGACCAACAGGTGAGAGTAAAGGTAAAGAAAATGGGATATCACACGTACAACAGAAAACGGGTGGTGGGGGGTGAGGTGATATTGACTAGAACTCGACTGAAGTGTTGAGTAAAGCCGTCCTCGACCTTCTTGGAGGACCGGGCAGCCGACGGTAAAATAGCGAGGTGAGCTATTTTACCGTCGGCTGTCGTCACTAGGAGGGGGAAGAGGAGAGAGAGAGAGAGAGAGAGAGAGGATGTAAGAGGGAAGGAAGAGGGAGGAAGAAAGGGAAGGAAGGGACATGGGGAGTCATTGTAAAGAGGGAGGAAGGAGAAGGGAGGTGGAGGGCTCAGTGTGAGGAAGGGAAGGGGAGGGGGAGGGTAGAGAGAAGAGGAGGAGGTGAAGGAGGGGGTGAGGGGGAGGGGGAGGGTAGAGAGAAGAGGAGGAGGGGGTGAGGGGGAGGGGGAGGGTAGAGAGAAGAGGAGGAGGTGAAGGAGGGGGTGAGGGGGAGGGGGAGGGTAGAGAGAAGAGGAGGAGGGGGGGCAGCTGTCGTGGGTGTTTAATCACTAACGAGAGTGGAGGAGAACGGATGATGTATTTGTTTGTTTGTTTGTTTACAGGTGTCGTGTTTTGTGTGTGTGTGTGTGTGTGTGTGTGTGCCTGCTTACTTATCAATTATTCTCCGCTACAATGGTGCTGACGAAGCTTAAACATATTGGGAAGTAAACGAAATATAACTGAATATGTAAATCTAATTTCCTCGTGTTCAGAACCGTCGCAATACCTACTTCAGTTATACAATGTGAACCTAACCTAACCTAACCTAACCATTGTGTTCGGAACAATGTGTGACTTGCTAAAAATAAAAATAAGAACAAAGACAAATGGAAAATATATGTAGTAGTGTTAAAAATAATAATAAATAACTAAATAAAATTATAATTAAAGTAAATAAAATAAATCAAAATTAAAATCAATAAATAAGGAAATTAATAGAAAAAATAACAATTCAAATAATATAAATAAATGAAAATATATAACTAAATTATACGTCAATAGTGAATAAAAATAATAAATAAACGTTAAATAAAATAAACAACTTTATAATCTACTTAAACATAACATTCTCAAATAAAAGGTGAAATCAGGGAAATACAGTCAAGTTCAGGACTCAGCTTTTATTAATGTGTGCAGGGTACAGTGTAAAACCCATTGTAGTGTTACCATCAGGCAGAGTAGACGTTGGTAACCTTGTTTATGTGGCAGCCATTATCGCCAATATTCTCAGTTAATTTGGTTATTTATTAATGTCGAGCTCTAAGGTATGTGGCGGTGATTTAAGAGCAAGCTTCGGTGATTTAAGAGCAAGCTTCGGTGATTTAAGAGCAAGCTTCGGGATTTCAGATCAAGGTTCACTGATTTCAGATCAAGCTTCAGTTTTACAAGACAAATCTTAAATAATTTGAGCCCAAGCTTCAGTAAGATAAGATCAAGCTTCAATATTTTAAGACCAAGCTTCAGTATTTCAAATCAAGCTTCAATGATTTAAGACCACGCTTCAATATTTGACGACCAAGCTTCAATGAATTAAGACCCAGCTTCAATCATTTCAAACCAAGTTTCAGTAATTCAGCTTTCAGACTTGGTTCCCAGAATACAACACGTACCTCACAGCACAACGTCAGTGACTACCAGATAACGAAACCGTATTGACGATAACGACTGATATACGGAACGTGGCGTAGAAACATCTGGAACTTGGCCTCTCTATTCCTATTACTACTTAAGACCATTACTACTTAAAACTATTACTACTCAAGACTATTACTACTATTACTACTAAAGACTATTACTACTTAAGGTACGTATACACCTAAGTTAGCCCACTAAGGTCTTCGGAACCATATTGCAGGAACGGATTATTGAAAGCACAGATCCGGTATCCTCGAGGGCTCCAACATTGCAATATCTCAGATCATTGTGCATCTTGCGTCTGAGTACCTGTGTGTTGCAGTAATGGGCTCTCTTGTGTAGAAATAATATTGCATAGGATTATTAACGTTTATTAATGATGAAAAGAATGATGTAACATGATCTTAATATACGTTTTCAAGGAATCTGCAATAATGCAATATTTCAGATAAGTGTGGAAATTGCAAGTAAGTATTTATTGTCAGTTATAAATAAAAATATGAAAACGTAATAACGGTGAATGTTAAAAGTGCCATACACCACACGCCCACTTTTCTTGGGGATCTGCAACATGGCAATACCTCGTAAGAGTGTGCAACTTGCATTTAAATATTCACTTGTAACAGCGTATGACCCTCGTGAAAAGAAATGAAATAAAAAAATAAATAAAACGTGTGATTACTGATGGATAGCGAGTATAAAAGATTAGTTAAAAAAAAACATTTGGAGAAAATAAACGTCTCACCTGCGATCACTTTATTAGTTTGGTCAGGAAAGGTGAGACCTGGGTTTACTAAACACACGAATAAGTTTTAAAATAATCTTCAAATGCAATGTTCCTGGTGTGTGTGTGTGTGTGTGTGTGTGTGTGTGTGTGTGTGTGTGTGTGTGTGTGTGTGTGTGTGTGTGTCCCTACGCTACACCACCTGGTCTACTTCCCTTGGGTAGTATTTTCACAAGATTCATAACATTACGTAAGTTAATTTACCTCCTAATGGGCGAATTAAAGTTACGAGTCAGTGGTAGTTTCTTATAGACTCGTAAGATTAATTCCCCCCCCCCCCCCCTCAAGTTACGACACAGATGGTTCTCAGATACTCTTATGCTTCTTAACTGGTGATGTGAGAGTGTGTAAATGACTCACTTAAGATACGATAAAAGGTTCGATTCTCTAAGGTACGGAAGTTATATTTTCCCTCTAACTGAAGATATAATAATGTGTCTCACTTATAACACAATGGCATTCTAAAAGCCTCGTACGTTAATATTCCCTCTAACTGAAGATGGTAATGAGAATGAATATAACTAACTCACTTAAGTTAACGACACAAATACAATGGCCTCATATATCGTGCACACTCCACTGAGACTCTACCGTGCCTAGCTGTTATGTTCTCTCAGCACCAGGAGGGAAAATATGGTGTGAAAGTTTGTGAGGAGGTAATGTTGCCTGGGTCACGTGACGGTACCTGGCCGGCGTGTGATGGTGTAATAAATGCAATATGCAGGATGGGTCACAAACACACACTGCAACATGTGGCCACTTTAAGTGCACCATGCACATCTGTTAGAGATATTGCAATGTTGCAGACCTCGAGGGAACGGAATATATATCATTCTCTTTCAATCTTTATTTAAATGAAAATTTTATTACTTTTTATCCATGATGGAACATAACCTGTAGGTAGACAGGTGAAAGGCATGTTGCACAGGTGCTGAAATATATATTGCAATGCTGCAACTTTTGACAAAAAATATAGTCTTCCATTAAATTTTGTGAATTTATTTTCATGCAAGTAATAAGCATATTGCTACAGGTAGGAGACAATGCAGGTGCAGCATTGCAATTGTGTTAAGATATATTGCAATGTTATGAAACTCGGGGCAGCTAGAAATGATTATTTTACTTTTTACCAACTTTTGTAATATCCACGGACGAACTTGAGGAAGAGATATTGAACAGAGAGAGAGAGAGAGAGAGAGAGAGAGAGAGAGAGAGAGGAGAGGGGTGAGGGGAGAGGGGGAAAAAGAGGGAGAGAGAGAGTTCTTTCACAACCAACATCACATTCCTATTCTAGCCGGTAAGAAAGTGAGAGAGACGGAGAGTGAAAAAGAAAGCAAACGAGAGAGAGAGAGAGAGAGAGAGCCACCAGCCATACCCACTCTTGTCAAAATCTCACATTGAATATATAACCAGCTGAGTCCTGCTGGAGAGTCGAATAAATTGACCTAACTCAACCGTTGGCCTTTTAAGCGTCTCTTCTGAACCACCAACTACCTCCTGGATCATTTACTTGGCCTCTTACAGTTCCCATCCACCAACTAGCCATTTTGTGTGTGTGTGTGTGTGTGTGTGTGTGTGTGTGTGTGTGTGTGTGCTGGTATATATTCTTGGAATTTAATAATATTTCTGCTACCTGAAGCGACTTGGTGAAATAGCTGTTGAGAAAGTGAAATGCGGCAAGATGGCTATATATCCTAGTATACATATATAAAGATAAACATATAGAGAGAATGGTAAGAGATAACGAAAGAAAAGAGATAGAGAGAAGAGAAGGAATTAGTGTAGCGATATTCAAATTTAAACCTATATTCCAACAGGTATTTCTAAATGTTTTTAAATGGCTTTTGGATTGAACGCTTTTAGGTCACTTATATCAAGGATGAGGCTCGACAGATGACTACGTTAGGTTCTCGACAGACAGACAGACACAGACAGAGAGACAGACAGACAGAAAAACAGACACAACAAAGGCAGACACACAACAAAGACAGACAGACAGACAGACACAACAAACACAGACAGACAGACAGACACAACAAAAACAGACAGACAGAGACAATAGACAGACAGACAACAAAGACAGAAAGAAAGACAGACAGACACAACAAAGACAAACAGACAGACAGACAGACAAAGTGAGTACCCATATTCTACACAGAGGCCAAAGGTGAGCACCAAGTCTCTTTTCCTGACGAGTAAAGGTGAATAATACCGAAGGGTCCATCCCTGTATCTGTTTTTTATTCGAGATGAGAGGGAAGGTGGTGGTAAATGGAGAGGGAAGCAAAGGAAGAAGAGAGGAGGAATGAGAGGGAAGGTGGTGGTAAATGGAGAGGGAAGCAAAGGAAGAAGAGAGGAGGAATGAGAGGGAAGGTGGTGGTAAATGGAGAGGGAAGCAAAGGAAGAAGAGAGGAGGAATGAGAGGGAAGGTGGTGGTAAATGGAGGGAAGGTGGTGGTAAATGGAGAGGGAAGCAAAGGAAGAGAGGAGGAATGAGGGAAGGTGGTGAATGGAAGGAGCAGAGGAGAGAGGGAAGAGAGGGAAGGTGGTGGTAAATGGAGAGGGAAGCAAGGAGAAAGAGGAGGAAGAGAGGGAGTGGTGGTAATGGAGAGGAAGCAGAGGAAGAGAGGAGGAATGAGAGGAAGTGGTGGTAAATGGAGAGGGAAGCAGAGGAAGAGAGGAGGAAAGAGAGGGAAGGTGGTGGTAAATGGAGAGGGAAGCAAAGGAAGAAGAGAGGAGGAAAGAGAGGGAAGGTGGTGGTAAATGGAGAGGGAAGCAGAGGAAGAAGAGAGGAGGAATGAGAGGGAAGGTGGTGGTAAATGGGGAGGGAAGCAGAGGAAGAGGAGAGGAGAGGAGGAAAGAAGAGGGGAGGGGCGGAGGTTGTGATGGAGGAGAAGAAAGAGAAACAAGAGGAAGGGAGAAAGTAACAGTAAAAGGAAGAGGAGGGGGAGAAAGAAGGATAAAGAGTAACAGGAGAAGGAGAAGAAAAAGAGAAGGGGGAGTATAAAGAGTAATAGGAGGAGAAAGAGGGAAGGAAGAATAAAAGGAGAAAGAAGAACAAGGGGAAGAGGCAGCAGGAAGATTACCCAAAGTTTCTTGGTAAATCTCAGGTGTGAGGCGTTATGTTTATAAAGTGACTACCTACACACTACTCTCTCTCTCTCTCTCTCTCTCTCTCTCTCTCTCTCTCTCTCTCTCTCTCTCTCTCTCTCTCTCTCTCTCTCTCTCATCTGGTTTAACTAATAGGTGTAATCAATTCATATAGCGTCGTTTTAACCCGGATATACTGTAATAATAACTATCACCTCCTTAACTTATGGTGGCAATATCATGTGACTTTAACCTACACCCCCCCCCCCACCCATTAACTAGTACTAACCATTTAACTAGCGCCCATCTGGTACTATTATTGGGTAGTCTCTCAGAAGGACCAATAGAGTTGCTTGAAGCTGTACCAGACGAATATTTACGGCAGTCGTCTCCACCATCAACTCTCTCTAACTTAAACTTTCTCTAAACTTGTGGCCAGAAGAAAAAAAAAATTCCCTGGACCAGAAAGCGATAAGCGGTGTGTGTGTGTGTGTGTGTGTGTGTGGGTGAGGGGGGGGGGGGGGAAGAAGGGTGTTTTCTTGTTTGTTTTCCTTGGGTGTGTGATTGTATATCTTCTTGTCCATTTTTTTTTATTTGTTTGAATGTTTGTTTTGCTTTGTTTTATTGTGAGTGTTTTTTTGTTTTTTTGAGAGATGAATTTAGTACGGTGTTTTGTTTTATGTTTGTTTGTCTGTTTCTGCCTGGTTGTTGGTTTAGGTGTGTGTGTGTGTGTGTGTGTGTCTGTGTCTGTGTGAGTGCCTGTATGTCAGTCTATGGCTCCTGTGTGTTTACATATATTGTGATGAAGGTTCATAGTAAATTATAACAAGAACATGACATCCCACACACACACACACACACACACACACACACACATCTATCTCAAGGGTCAAGGTCATAGCTAAAGGTCAGAGGTCATATGTGACAAGATACCAACTCTATACTACTGTACTTTTAAGGTGAAATTAATCTGTAATTATGTATTCTATAGTTGTATTTTCTCATGTAATTTACTATAAAAAAAAAGTATCAATATGGTTAGTTACGATGAATTTCAGAATGAGCACTACGACTCCTGTTGTCTGGGTAGTGTTGTCAAAATCCTTCGTCCATTGTGTCAAATTGTTTAGCATAAATTTCTGAAGATACTGTACCTGTAATGTGCTTCTGTTTCTGTAAGTATGTAACTTTTAGATGAATTTTCTCAGTTTTGACGACACAGGTATTTCATAAATATTCGACGAGGTTATTTTAAAAACAATATCCTACGGCGCATAAACGATAAATCACTTTGGGTTTATTTAAAAAGATATTACGAGGCTTCAAGTTTTAAAGGCCCTTATTGATATGTGTGTGTGTGTGTGTGTGTGTGTGTGTGTGTGTGTGTGTGTGTAAAGGTTCAGCGTGGAATGATAATGTTCTTTTGGGTTACGTTAGGTTACGTTACGTTGGGTTACGTTAGGTTAGGTTAGGTTTTGTGCCTTAACTTGTGACCCTGAGCCCATCACCTCACGTCAACATATCAGGTCGCTGGAAATGACGTCAGTTGAACTTCCTTTTAAAAGTATTTATCCTGTTCACTTTTCCGTCTTTCTGTCTGTGTTTTTCTTCTTCCCTTCCGTCTGTCCATTTCTGACTTTCCCGTTGCCCTCCTGTCTGTTCGTCTTTCCTTCCGTCTGTCCATCTATTCTTTATTTTCGTTCTCTATCCCATTGAATTTCCTTCCATCTGTCCATTTTCCTTCCATCCTCCTGTCTCTCCTTCCGTCTTCCCTTCCTTTCATTATTCAGTCATACACAAAAGCTCTCAATAATCAACTCATCTTCCTCTTAAAGTTATCCACCGAAGATTGTGAAAAATGAACACACAAACATACAACTTGGTCAACAACTGTCTCTCCCTGTCTCTCTGTCTCTTATCTGTCTCTCCCTGTCTCCCTGTCTCTCCTTGTCTCTCCCTGTCTCTGTCTCTCCCTGTCTCTCCCTGTCTTTCCCTGTCTCTCTCTGTCTCTTATCTGTCTCGCCCTGTCTCTCCCTGTCTCTCTCTGTCTCTCT
>CAUDMG010000313.1:190000-202500 GCA_958450375.1 Homarus gammarus
GTTATTAAAGTAATGTTATAGTTTTTGTGTTGTTAATTTTGTGTTGAAGTGTTTGTGTTACTGAGTTGAGCAAGCAGACTATATAATGATTTTAGTTAGGTCTTAAAAGATACTGATGCGAAGGAAGGTGTTGTTTTCTTAGAGAATATTGAGGGAGACAGGAGACAGAGAGACAGACAGAAAGAGAGACAGACAGAAAGAGAGACAGACAGAAAGAGAGAGGGAGAAAGAGAAACCGAGAGACAAATCGACATACAGAAACAGACAAAGAGACAGAGAGAAAAGGATAGAGAGAGAAAAAGACAGAGAAAACTTTTTTTATTTTAATAGAGAAAGAGACAGATTTCTTGTTTTAATACTTTAGAGTTGTGAGAGACAGACAGACAAATAGACAGACAGACAGAGAGAAAGTGAGACAGACTGAAATAATGTTTTTATTCTTTACAATAATGAGAGAGAGAGAGAGAGAGAGAGAGAGAGAGAGAGAGAGAGAGAAAGAGAGAGAGAGAGAGAAAGACAGAGAGAGAGAGAGAGAGAGAGAGAGAGAGAGAGAGAGAGAGAGAGAGAGAGAGAGAGAGAGAGAGAGAGAGAGAGTGAACAGACGCCTGAAGGGAAAAACACAACTTAAAACGTTAAACTGTCCTGCCTACTATGTGACCTTAACTGAACTCTTTTTTTTTTGGTGAACGCTGTTGAACTCTCATATATATTCGTGTGAACGCCGTTGATATTTGACAGAGTTATGTGGTAAAATTAAGTTTACATTTTTATTATAAGTTGTTAAGCCTCAAGACACACTGGAGTTAACATGTTATATTTTATTATTTCAGGTTCACCCAATGAGTTTTTTCCCAGTGGGTTTGGGAAAATAAACTGTTATTAAAACTATAAAAAAAATACAGAAGAGAAAATAAAACAGAGCCTCTTAAGTGAGTTTGGAAAATTAAAATCGTAGATCAAACAAGTCTTAAAATTGTTTCAGAATTTTAAGGTCTGGGAAAAAAAACTCTTAAACTGAACACAGTAGCAGGGACCTTAAAGAGAACACCAGTGCGTTCTTTAGCGTTCTGTTCTTGTCTTAGTGACCAGAACAAAGTTATCGAGAAAAATTGTGGTTGGCTGGAAACGCAAAAGCAAAACAAAAAAAGAAAACGTCATTGCGTTCTTTTTTTTTCTTTTTTTTTTCCACAAGGAGAACCGAGTTTTAAACCCTCTTTATAGTTAAGAACGCAAAAACAACTCACATAGGCATACCAGTGAGTTTTTAATCGTTCAAGAGTGAATTTTTATTTTTTTTTGTTTTTTTTGTCTTTTCGTTGTGTTTTACCTTGTAGCGCCTGAACCATGGTGAATCGGGTTCGGTTCTGTGACTTCGATCCCTCGAGGCTCGACATTGGGTAAGTCTAAGTCAGTATGATACCCTGATTCAGTACATTCTGATTTAGTAGAATTCCCCGATTCAGTAGATTCTGAGTTAGTAGACTCCCTGATTCAATTGATTCAGATTCAGTAAAACTCCCATACAGTATTTCAGTAGAATCTAAGTAGGTAGATTCCCCGATTCAGTAAATTCTGATTCAATAGATCTTCTGATTCATTAGTTATTTATTTATAAACTGATTAATTAAATTATAATTAACCAAATAAATTCCCAGTCTTTAAATTCTGATTCAATAAATGAGGACTTAGGACATTAAATCATAAATAAATAATCTAATTCCCTGTTTCTTATAGATTCTAACTCTTACGATTCATTCATTCTTAAAAGTCTAATTCACTAATTTAATTTTGGCTCATTAAATTCTGATCCATTAAAAAGCCTCCGAGTCATTAAATACTAATAAATTTATTTCCCTGATTCCATAAAATTCTGATTCGTGAAATTCTGTGATTCACCTGATGAATTCTGAGTCACTAAGTCATCCATTTAATTCCAATTCATTCAGTTCCCCGGCAGTTGAGTAGTTAAGCCTCCCTATTACAACCCCCCCCCCCTATTACACCCTCAATTAATTAAGCATCCCTCCAAAGCCCCATTAATTAGTGAGTGTCATTTGTGTACCTTAAGCTAGAGCGTTAATCACCTAATGACCACTTAAGCAAAGGTAAAATTCATGTGTGATTTTTTTCACCTGTAAGATTGATCAGTGAATTATATAGCAGGAGTTTGGTGTAGGCTATAGAGGAGTGATATAGGAGGTCCATAGAGTGATATAGGAGGTCCATAGAGTGATATAGGAGGTCCATAGAGTGATATAGGAGGTCCATAGAGTGATATAGGAGGTCCATAGAGTGATATAAGAGGTCCATAGAGTGATATAGGAGGTCCATAGAGTGATATAGGAGGTCCATAGAGTGATATAGGAGGTCCATAGAGTGATATAGGAGGTCCATAGAGTGATATAGGAGGTCCATAGAGTGATATAGAGTCATGAGTGATAGAGGTCCATAGAGTGATATAAGAGGTCCATAGAGTGATATAGGAGGTCCATAGAGTGATATAGGAGGTCCATAGAGTGATATAGGAGGTCCATAGAGTGATATAGGAGGTCCATAGAGTGATATGAGAGGTCCACAGAGTGATATAGGAGGTCCATAGAGTGATATTAGAGGTCCATAGAGTGATATAGGAGGTCCATAGAGTGATATAGGAGGTCCATAGAGTGATATAGGAGGTCCATAGAGTGATATAGGAGGTCCATAGAGTGATATAGGAGGTCCATAGAGTGATATAGGAGGTCCATAGAGTGATATAGGAGGTCCATAGAGTGATATAGGAGGTCCATAGAGTGATATAGGAGGTCCATAGAGTGATATAGGAGGTCCATAGAGTGATATAGGAGGTCCATAGAGTGATATAGGAGGTCCATAGAGTGATATAGGAGGTCCATAGAGTGATATAGGAGGTCCATAGAGTGATATAGGAGGTCCATAGAGTGATATAGGAGGTCCATAGAGTGATATGAGAGGTCCATAGAGTGATATGAGAGGTCCATAGAGTGATATAGGAGGTCCATAGAGTGATATAGGAGGTCCATAGAGTGATATAGGAGGTCCATAGAGTGATATAGGAGGTCCATAGAGTGATATAGGAGGTCCATAGAGTGATATAGGAGGTCCATAGAGTGATATAGGAGGTCCATAGAGTGATATAGGAGGTCCATAGAGTGATATAGGAGGTCCATAGAGTGATATAGGAGGTCCATAGAGTGATATAGGAGGTCCATAGAGTGATATAGGAGGTCCATAGAGTGATATAGGAGGTCCATAGAGTGATATAGGAGGTCCATAGAGTGATATAGGAGGTCCATAGAGTGATATAGGAGGTCCATAGAGTGATATAGAGTCCTAGAGTGATATAGGAGGTCCATAGAGTGATATAGGAGGTCCATAGAGTGATATAGAGGTCCATAGAGTGATATAGGAGGTCCATAGAGTGATATAGGAGGTCCATAGAGTGATATAGGAGGTCCATAGAGTGATATAGGAGGTCCATAGAGTGATATAAGAGGTCCATAGAGTGATATAGGAGGTCCATAGAGTGATATAGGAGGTCCATAGAGTGATATAGGAGGTCCATAGAGTGATATAGGAGGTCCATAGAGTGATATAGGAGGTCCATAGAGTGATATAGGAGGTCCATAGAGTGATATAGGAGGTCCATAGAGTGATATAGGAGGTCCATAGAGTGATATAGGAGGTCCATAGAGTGATATAGGAGGTCCATAGAGTGATATAGGAGGTCCATAGAGTGATATAGGAGGTCCATAGAGTGATATAGGAGGTCCATAGAGTGATATAGGAGGTCCATAGAGTGATATAGGAGGTCCATAGAGTGATATAGGAGGTCCATAGAGTGATATAGGAGGTCCATAGAGTGATATAGGAGGTCCATAGAGTGATATAGGAGGTCCATAGAGTGATATAGGAGGTCCATAGAGTGATATAGGAGGTCCATAGAGTGATATAGGAGGTCCATAGAGTGATATAGGAGGTCCATAGAGTGATATAGGAGGTCCATAGAGTGATATAGGAGGTCCATAGAGTGATATAGGAGGTCCATAGAGTGATATAGGAGGTCCATAGAGTGATATAGGAGGTCCATAGAGTGATATAGGAGGTCCATAGAGTGATATAGGAGGTCCATAGAGTGATATAGGAGGTCCATAGAGTGATATGAGAGGTCCACAGAGTGATATAGGAGGTCCATAGAGTGATATAGGAGGTCCATAGAGTGATATAGGAGGTCCATAGAGTGATATAGGAGGTCCATAGAGTGATATAGGAGGTCCATAGAGTGATATAGGAGGTCCATAGAGTGATATAGGAGGTCCATAGAGTGATATAGGAGGTCCATAGAGTGATATAGGAGGTCCATAGAGTGATATAGGAGGTCCATAGAGTGATATAGGAGGTCCATAGAGTGATATAGGAGGTCCATAGAGTGATATAGGAGGTCCATAGAGTGATATAGGAGGTCCATAGAGTGATATAGGAGGTCCATAGAGTGATATAGGAGGTCCATAGAGTGATATAGGAGGTCCATAGAGTGATATAGGAGGTCCATAGAGTGATATAGGAGGTCCATAGAGTGATATAGGAGGTCCATAGAGTGATATAGGAGGTCCATAGAGTGATATAGGAGGTCCATAGAGTGATATAGGAGGTCCATAGAGTGATATGAGAGGTCCATAGAGTGATATAGGAGGTCCATAGAGTGATATAGGAGGTCCATAGAGTGATATAGGAGGTCCATAGAGTGATATAGGAGGTCCATAGAGTGATATAGGAGGTCCATAGAGTGATATAGGAGGTCCATAGAGTGATATAGGAGGTCCATAGAGTGATATAGGAGGTCCATAGAGTGATATAGGAGGTCCATAGAGTGATATAGGAGGTCCATAGAGTGATATAGGAGGTCCATAGAGTGATATAGGAGGTCCATAGAGTGATATAGGAGGTCCATAGAGTGATATAGGAGGTCCATAGAGTGATATAGGAGGTCCATAGAGTGATATAGGAGGTCCATAGAGTGATATAGGAGGTCCATAGAGTGATATAGGAGGTCCATAGAGTGATATAGGAGGTCCATAGAGTGATATAGGAGGTCCATAGAGTGATATAGGAGGTCCATAGAGTGATATAGGAGGTCCATAGAGTGATATAAGAGGTCCATAGAGTGATATAGGAGGTCCATAGAGTGATATAGGAGGTCCATAGAGTGATATAGGAGGTCCATAGAGTGATATAGGAGGTCCATAGAGTGATATAGGAGGTCCATAGAGTGATATAGGAGGTCCATAGAGTGATATAGGAGGTCCATAGAGTGATATAGGAGGTCCATAGAGTGATATAGGAGGTCCATAGAGTGATATAGGAGGTCCATAGAGTGATATAGGAGGTCCATAGAGTGATATAGGAGGTCCATAGAGTGATATAGGAGGTCCATAGAGTGATATAGGAGGTCCATAGAGTGATATAGGAGGTCCATAGAGTGATATAGGAGGTCCATAGAGTGATATAGGAGGTCCATAGAGTGATATAAGAGGTCCATAGAGTGATATAAGAGGGTCATATATAGGATTCATATTAATGTAAGATAATATATGCCAATAGGAAAATATAGAGATAGTTAATATAAAATGTATAGCAGCTATAGGTCACCTTAAGCATATATACAGAATTATAGATGGAATTTTATATAAGTAGATTAATATAGAATTGATATATATACTGTAGGTAGGTAGAGGCGATTCATATAGGTAACTAATTATATAGTTATAGGTACAGCAGAGTTATGGAGATGATCAGTATAGGTAGATAGGTAACCATTATAGGTATATAATTATAGAAATGATTAATGATTGGTGTTTCATATAGGTAAACAATTATATATCTGCTTAGTATAGGTAGAGAATTATAGAAGGAACATAATATAGGAAATTTAAGGAATCCTGTATGTAGAAATTGTATATCTTTTTCTCCTATGTCATTCAAGCATATAGGAAAAATACACAAGTTTATCATTGAAGGTAAATTTGAATAGGAAATATTTTTTACCAATCGATGTTTTGGAAATTATTAATACAGCGAGAATTTAATATAAGGTGAAAATATATAACTGGTGATTTGAACCGAAAGGAAAATATTATAAAGCTCTATATAATAACAGATATATATAGGATGATCGTTAAAGGTGGGAGGTAATTAGTGAAGGTGGGATTGAATTACAATATAGCAGGTGTTGAATATACCTGTATAAAATGATATAGTTTAGGTCACTTATATATCTTATATTTTCGTCACACATATATAACAAAAAGAATATATATAAAAAATATTGAAAGAAGTATTAATAATATAGTGAGAGTTTAATATAGAAACGAGAATCATTATAACTGTAGGAATAATATGGCTTTGGCTATAATCGTCACTCGAAAAATATAATACTTAATATAGGGTTAGGATATAGTGGGAATAATAATATGGTGAGTTATAATACCGGGAGTTATATAATATAGCAAGAAGGAGGTTTAATATGGACATTATTGAGAAATATTATGGATTTGGGGGTATTTTCTGGGGTCCTATATTGGAGAAACGACATAACAGAGCATTTACAGATATAGGAGGTATAATATAGCAAGTTTGGACACATATTACATTTTATAGGATTATTTTATACCTATGCTAAATAATTATTACTTATTGTGATATTGACTCGAAAATTGTGAAGAATTTATTTTTTTTTTATAGTATATGGGAATAGATTGAATGGATTGGAAGAAAGTAGTGATGGATGGATAGATATGGGTGGGTTTTTTTCTACTTTCTCTCTATCCCTTTCTTTTTTATTTCTTCTCTCTCTCTCTCTCTCTCTCTCTCCTTCACACACACACTTACAAATAGATAGATAGATAGATAGATAGATAGATAGATAGATAGATAGATAGATAGATAGATAGATAGAAACACACAAACATAAACAACATACATACAGAGAGACAGAAAAAAAGACAGGCATAGAGACAGAGAACCAGAGAGAGATAGAGAGAACCAGAGAGAGATAGAGAGAACCAGAGAGAGATAGAGAGAACCAGAGAGAGATAGAGAGAACCAGAGAGAGAGAGATAAAGAGAAACAGAGAGAGATAGAGAGAACCAGAGAGAGATAGAGATAGAGGCAACACTCAGTTTAGTGGATGTTATCAGCACAACAGAGAGCCTCACACCTGAACAATGGTCAACTTGATTAGTCTTACCTGTCCACTGTGAATTCTCATTAAGGTGACGGAGGCTCGGCGGGGGAGGGGGGAATTAAGGGGTAAAGGGGGTAAAGGGGGGTTCTAGGGTAAAGGGGGAGGTTCTGGGGGTAAGGCGGAGGTTCTAGAGGAATTAATGGGTTCTAAGGGGTAAATCTAATGGTTCCTAAGGGGTATATATAATGGTTCCTAAGGGGTATATATAATGGTTCCTAAGGGGTATATCTAATGGTTCCTAAGGGGTATATCTAATGGTTTCTAAAGGGTATATCTAATGGTTTCTAAGGGGTATATCTAATAGTTCCAAAGGGGTATATCTAATGGTTCCTAAGGGGTATATCTAATGGTTCCTAAGGGGTATATCTAATGGTTCCTAAGGGGCATATCTAATGGTTCCTAGAGGGTATATCTAATGGTTTCTAAGGGGTATATCTAATGGTTTCTAAGGGGTATATCTAATGGACTCTAAGGAGTAGGTAAAGAGAAGAAGGTTATGTAATTTATCTTACTTTATTTTGAGAGCACTAGAGCCTTAATAGTGTGTAATGGGAGCAACCATATTGAGTTACCGGGGAGAGAGAGAGAGAGAGAGAGAGAGAGAGAGAGAGAGAGAGAGAGTGTGTGTGTGTGGTGTCTCTCTCTCTCTCTCTCTCTCTCTCTCTCTCTCTCTCTCTCTCTCTCTCTCTCTCTCTCTCTCTCACTTCCGATTTCCCTCATACCAAATAGATAACTAGCTGAAACAAAAGACTCATCAATAAACAAATAGACAGATAGATAAATAGAATGATAGATAGACTGATAGATAATAAGAACATTCTTCATCTAGTTACGACCTTTTTCACCCACGCGGATAGTAATGGCTAGGAGGATAGATTTAATTAACCTCAAGTGACTCTCCAAGAATAGATAAAATGGCTTTTGTTTATGGCTTTTCAACACAGCCATTTAGAAGGAAGGAGGAGAAGGAGAAGGAGAGGAAGATGGAGAAGGAAGAGAAGGAGAAGAAGATGGAGAAGAAGAAGAAGAAGAAGATGGAGAAGAAGAAGAAGATAATAACTACTGGCCGGTAATTTATTGATAGGTGTTTGTAAGCGGATGGTACTATGAGTATTGTCCAGTGGTCATTATAAGTGGATGGTGTTAGGTGGAGTATTGTCCAGTGGTCATTATAAGTGAATGGTGTAAGGTGGAGTATTGTCCGGTGATCATTATAAGTGGATGGTGTTAGGTGGAGTATTGTCCGGTGGTCATTATAAGTGGATGGTGTAAGGTGGAGTATTGTCCGGTGGTCATTATAAGTGGATGGTGTTAGGTGGAGTATTGTCCGGTGGTCATTATAAGTGAATGGTGTTAGGTGGAGTATTGTCCGGTGGTCATTATAAGTGGATGGTGTTAGGTGGAGTATTGTCCGGTGGTCATTATAAGTGGATGGTGTTAGGTAGAGTATTGTCCGGTGGTCATTATAAGTGGATGGTGTTAGGTGGAGTATTGTCCGGTGGTCATTATAAGTGAATTGTAATGAAAGATTAGGTATAGATAGATCACTTAAATAAGACTATCTGCAAGAGGATAGGTACTATTCGCCTAATTAATTGTGACTTTATACAGGTGGATAGGTGTAGTAGTAATAGGTAATAGTCGGCCATTTACAAGTGGATAGGTGTAGTAGTAATAGGTAATAGTCGGCCATTTTCAAGTGGATAGGTGTAGTAGTAATAGGTAATAGTCGGCCATTTACAAGTGGATAGGTGTAGTAGTAATAGGTAATAGTCGGCCATTTACAAGTGGATAGGTGTAGTAGTAATAGGTAATAGTCGGCCATTTACAAGTTGATAGGTGTAGTAGTAATAGGTAATAGTCGGCCATTTACAAGTGGATAGGTGCAATAGTAATAGGTAATAGGGGTAGTTGCCGGCCATTTACAGAGGGATGAGAATAGCTGGAGTGATCGTGCAATTTGCCAAGTGTTGCAGCCTGCAGGGAGCTTCAGTCCCTCAGTGAAGAGCTTTAGAATAATCTAACACTCTATTGGCTAGCTTATTGGGCCCCTGTTCTGTTGGGCCCCTGATCTATTGGGCCCCTGTTCTGTTGGGCCCCTGATCTATTGGGCCACTGTTCTATTGGGCTCATGTTCTGATGGGCCCTTGTTCTGATGGGCCCTTGTTCTGATGGGCCCTTGTTCTGATGGGCCCTTGTTCTGATGGGCCCTTGTTCTGATGGGCCCTTGTTCTGATGGGCCCTTGTTCTGATGGACCCTTGTTATGAGACAACGAGAGAAAGTAAGGGTGTGTGAGAGTGAGAGAGAGGTAGATAGAGCAAGAGAGAGAGAAATTTAGATAAAGCAAGACAGAGAGAGAGAGAGGGGGGGGGGGGGTAAGTAAACAGAGCGAGAGAACAAACACAAACAAACAAACAGCTGACTCTGAGTTACTTAAGATAACTAACCCCGTTTGACTTAACAACTACGTAATGATTAAGTAAAGTTTGTGAGGCTCGTTAATTTATAAGTAAGTCGTCACAACATATTTACTTACAAGTCTTAACATATTGATATATCAAGCTCATGGTGTTGGTGAGACAGACAGACAGACTCACAGACAGACAGACAGACAGACAGACAGACAGACAGACAGACAGACAGACAGACAGACAGACAAACAGGGAGGGGGGGGAGGTGAAGAAGGAAAAGAGTGTGTGAAAGTAATGTTCTTGATGATGACGATGACGAAAGAGAGAGAGAGAGAAAGAGAGAGAGAGAGAGAGAGAGAGAGAGAGAGAGAGAGAGAGAGAGAGAGAGAGAGAGAGGCCCAATCAGAATATACTGTAGTGTACCATTCGTTACTCCAATTGCCTTCTTTATAAAATCGGGTTCGTTCTCAGTCAAAATCGGTCATAAAAATCAGTTTAGGTTAAGTTGGGTTGGTCCAAAAATCGGCCATGAATTGATGAGTGTCTTGTCCTATATCGGCGTTTCACCGATTATTGTCAAGCTTTAAATCTGGTTCATAATCTGGTTCATAATCTGGTTGACTCCGATGGTAATCTGTAAAAAAAGCAAAAAATCGATATATTTCAGTAGTCTTCGCTCAGGAATTCTATCATAAATCGGCTCTGTCCAGTGACCCCTGAAGAAAATTTCAAAAATCGGCTTAGTTCAGTCATCCTGTGGAATATCTGTCATAAATCGGCTCTGTCCAGTGATCTCTATACGAAATGGATTTTAAAATCGGGTCGTAAATCGGCGTAAACATAACATGTCGTGTCGCTTTTACTCAACGTTGGGACTGTCGCCGATTTTCCGCCTGGGTGTATCGGCTGCCACAAGCAATGACCCGGAAAATCGGAATACTATTTTACCAGACACAAGTTTTCTGTAGACACCTCATAAAGAGACTGTGGGGCGCCTCCTGACTCCAACATTCTTAAAAACTCGTAAGATCAGATCAGTCTTGGTATAGTTCTGACGCCATTTTGATACACGACTTATCTTACGACCATTTAAAAAGCCATGTCGTAGGAATCTCTGAGAATCCATCTTTTTTTTTGTCTTAACTTAAGTGACTCAGATAGACAAGTTCTCACATCTCAGTTAAGGGGAAAATTTGTCGTGTGTCCAAGTCCAGAATGGAAAACAACGGTGCATTATTTGATCTGAGAGAGAGAGAGAGAGAGAGAGAGAGAGAAAGTGAGAGAGTGAGTGAGTGACAAATAGAATCAGAGTTGGAATCTATATTGACGAATAAACACACTGAAAGGTGGATATAATAAAACACACACACACACACACACACACACACACACACACACACACACACACACACACACACACACATAAAGTTTGCAACGCGAGAAATGAAACGACAATATTTCCTGTGTTTTTTTTCCCCGCAGTAGTTTAAACTTGTAAAATATATTGACAGAAGTTTTGAATTTACACACTGCTCTTGAGAAATGGAACTTTAATATTTATGTGCCGTTAAACAACATACACAGACATACAGACATTGAAACATACAGCACACAGGGATACACAAAATAACGTCTTAGGTATACATGCATAAATAAAAAAATATGGCGTAGCACACACACACACACACACACACACACACACACACACACACACACACATGAATAAAACACACCTGGGTCATTAAGGTGTTGAATCCGGCTCTTCTCTATAATTTAAACTATGGAATTCAAAGGCGCTTTATTATTCTGACAGTGGATCTTGTAGTGCCAAGTTTACCCCTTTAAGTAACCCTCAACACACTTATAAATGTTACTTAGATTGAGCCTTTAAGTGACTCCTACGCTTATATAGGGTGTCCTAGAAAAATATCCTTCCCTCCTGCCCTCCCTCCAACTCACAGTGTCTCAGGGAGCAGGCAGGGAGGCAGGGAGCAGGCAGGAAGGCAGGCAGGGAGGCAGGCAGGGAGCAGGCAGGGAGGCAGGCTCATTTTTCAGGGATACTCTATATTTATTCTTGTGATGCCAATTTAAATACTCGTGTGATCCGTAAACACTTATAATATTACGTAAGTTTACCTTTTTACTTAAATGACCCTCTTTACACTTATAATGTTACTTACGTGACCCACTACACGTTTACTATTTTTTGAGAATCTCATATTTCCAGTTAAGGGAAAAAGTAACTTTGGAACATTTAAGAAATTATCTGTGTCGTTATTTATGTGAGGGAGTTAGACGCATTCTCTCACCTGTAAGTAGGAGAAAAATATAAGGTGTAAATCTTTGAGAACCCAGTAGGTGGAATAAAGACTAAACTTACGAACTTATAGGTGACTGGAACCTTGGGTAACGCTTCACTAGTATATATTTCCCAGGTGTATATGAAGCCACAGTCAGGTGTTTATAGTAAGTTAACGTAAACCTGTTGCGTGTGTTCTTTAGGGGAGGATGAAGGTGTTGCTGTGTGGTGGGTGTATTGATATAGCTCTCTCTCTCTCTCTCTCTCTCTCTCTCTCTCTCTCTCTCTCTCTCTCTCTTACCAATTCGTATATAAAGAAGAGCATATGTCTGTCTGTCTGTCTGTCTGTCTGTTTCTCTACCCTGTTCTAATCATCATGTCTTCCTCAACGACCTAAAAAACACCTCACTATCAGAATACCAAGTAGGATTAGGTTAGGTTAGGTTAGGTTAGGTTAGGTTAAGTTAGGTTAGGTTAGCGGTGTAGTGGCAGGAGGCGAGGATTGAGGCAGTCGCGGTGTTGCAAATTACA
>CAUDMG010000313.1:207500-265000 GCA_958450375.1 Homarus gammarus
AGAGAGAGAGAAATATGGGGGCGAGAATTAAAGAGAAAGAGAGATACGGAGAGGGACCAAAAGAGAGAAAAAAAAAGAAGATTTAGGAATGAGAGAACGAGTGAATTCAGAACCAATGAGATAAGATAATGTATCATATCGAATGTGCTTCTCTGTGTGAATTAGAGAGAGAGAGAGAGAGAGAGAGAGAGAACTACTACATAAGGTAGAACAGATTCATCTTGTATTCTATTCTCTTTAAACAACTGCCGGTCGTTAGTGTGAGAGAGGGAGTGAATTAAAACACGAGAGAGAGAGAGAGAGAGAGAGAGAGAGAGAGAGAGAGAGAGTAAATTACAGCAACGGAGAGAGAAAGACAAACTTACAGAAATAGAGAGAGGAAAATGAGAGAGAGTGAATTAAAAGTGAGGTAGAAAGAAGAGTAGAGAAGAGGAATAGGAAGAGAGAGTGAAGAAGGAAAAGCCAATGGGAGGAATGGGAGTAAATAAGACATGGGAGAGAAGACGACAAAGTGATAGAGAGAGAGAATGAGAGAGAGAGAGAGAGAGGGGGGGGAAGAATAAGGAAGAGGAATGATATATAAACGAAGGAGAGAGAAGAGAAGAAGTGAGAGAAAGACATAGATAGTGATACAGAGAGATGGAAGAGAGGAATAAGGAAGAGAGAAGAGAAGAGATAAGAGAGGAGGATATGAATATGTCACCCTTTAAAGAAAACGGATTACGTGTTGCCACCTCTCCATTGTTCTGTTGACGCTCCTGGAGATTAAGAGCAGAGAGAGAGAGGGAGAGACAGAGAGAGAGAGAGAGAGAGAGAGAGAGAGAGAGAGAGAGAGAGAGAGTCAGTCATACAAATAGACAGATACAGAGAGAGAGAGAGAGAGAGAGAGAGAGAGAGAGAGAGAGAGAGAGAGAGCGTCAGTCATACAAATAGACAGATACAGAGAGAGAGAGAGAGAGAGAGAGAGAGAGAGAGAGAGAGAGAGTCATGCAAATAGACAGATACAGAGAGAGAGAGAGAGAGAGAGAGAGAGAGAGAGAGAGAGAGAGACTATTTCATCAAGCAATTCGTAAATATATATCATCTATCTCTCCTCTTTATTCTCCCTATTTCTCTTTAGTTATTTTCGTTTCTTTATGTTCCCATCCTTCCATCGGTCATGTAAAGTATTTGTATCACCTGTCTGTCTGTCTGTCTGTCTGTCTGTCTGTCTGTCTGTCATAGGGAGGTGTTTGGATGTGTGTTTATAGAAGCAGGTCGTGTTTGCCGTGTCTGGGAATTCGTCGTCCATTTCCCCGTTTCTTCTTTCAGTTTATTTTGTTCTTTTCTCCTCTTTTAGTTTTGTCTTTATTTATTGACTCTTCCATCACATACAGTTTATTGGACATTTCTTTGATTTATTTCGTGTGTTATTTTATTTATCTATTCTTTTATTGTATTATTCCTTTCACATCGGTTTTATTCAATCATTTCCATATTTCTCGTTTTTTATTTTCTCTTTTCACTACACTATTTTCTGTTGTTGTTTTAATCTTTTCAGTTCCTTGTGTTTGGTGTTCACGACCTACAGCTCAAAATAACACGTGTTGTTGTTTTGGTAAATCAGCTGATCAGATGTAAACAAAGTAGTGGATTGGGAAGGACTCTTGATGTCTGTGTGTGTGTGTCTGTACGTGTGTCTGTGTGTGTGTGTGTCTGTACGTGTGTGTGTGTGTGTGTGTCTGTGTGTGTGTGTCTGTACGTGTGTGTGTGTGTGTCTGTGTGTGTGTGTTTGTATGGTCAAGTTGCCTTCCTGTTTTATGTACGTGTGTGTGTGTGTGTTTGGTAGTATGTGCGTTTGTTTGTCTGTTTTTCTCTCTGTTTGTTTTGTATCTGTGTGTTTGTTTCGCTTTCTTACTGTGTTATTGTCTGTTTTTCTGTTTGTTTATGTTTGTTTGTGTATGTTTTTATTTCCCTAACTGTCTGGGTATTAGTGTGTGTTGTGTGTGTGTCTGTATGTGTTGTGTGTGTGTGTCTGTATGTGTGTATGTGTGTGTCTGTGTGTGTGTCTGTTTGTCTGTCAGCATCGGGCACACGTCACTCCCAACAGGTATATAACAGTATCAGTGTCAGGCTTCACATCGGGCCCTGAGTTATTGAGAGGTCACTGTAGGTCAAGGTCATCTCCCTATTATTATCATTATTATTATTATTATTACTATCATTATTATCATTCTCGTTATTATTATTATTATTATTATTATTATTATTATTATTATTAACCAACAAAATCACTAAACTTTATGCAGTAATCTAACACCTCCGCGACAATTTAGGGCAAGGAGCCACCATCAAAATCCTTATTGCATTTTAACCCTCCCCCCCCCCTCTCCCCTTCCAACCCCCCTCCCCCTTCCAACCCCCCTCCCCCCTTCCAACCTCCCCCTTCTACTCCGCCCCCCCCCTAAATATTAAGCCCTGGCACCATGGGGTAAAACACAGTGCCACAGTGTTGTTTTGTCCGGCATTTTGTGTGTCTTTTTGTACTAAATTTGTGTGTATCTCGACAATAGTGCCAGTGTCTGTGTATGATTTGGTGGATGCATTGGTTTGTCTGTCTGTCTGTTTGTGTCTGTCTGTCTGTCTGTCCATCTGTTTGTCTGTCTGAATGTCTATCTATCTGTCTCTCTGTCTGAATGTCTGTCTGTCCTCATCCATACTTTATCTACTTCTCTACTTCTTTTCACTTCTCTCCTTCTCTTTTCCCTCCTTCTTCCCTCCCTTTTCTTCCTTACTTCCCCCTCCTCTTCTTTACTTTCCCTCCCACTCCTCCTCTACGCTTTCCCTCCATATTCTCCTTATTCTTCTCCTCTTTCCTTTCCCTCCTCCTCCTCCTCCTCACCCTGTCCTTCCTCTCTTTGCCCCCTTGTCCTCGCTTTCCTTCCATCCCGTCCTGTTATTGTAAGTTGTATGTCAGTCTTTATTTCCTTTCTTCATTCTATAAACATCGTATCGTTTTATTGATTATTCTCTCTCTCTCTCTCTCTCTCTCTCTCTCTCTCTCTCTCTCTCTCTCTCTCTCTCTCTCTCACACGTAATTAAAGTCAAGGTATTTTTTTCTCTCATCATCAATTAAAGATGACTTACCTGCCTACCAGCCAGTCAATTAATTTTCCCTAATTACAGTTTCATATTTCCTAATGTTTTTCCTGCCTGGTTTACAAAAGTATTTTCCCCTAATGGCTTATTTCTCACACTTTTTTTTACCTAACGTCGATTTTATTAATTTTACTAATGTCACCTTTACTTTTAATTTCCCTCACGTCTTTTTTCTTATTAATATTCGGTAATGATATTTTTATTAGAATTTTTCTTATGACATTTTTCTTATTTTTCTTAACGTCGTTTTAGTAATTAATTTATCTAATGTCACTTTCAATAATTTTCCTAATGACACTTTGTTATAATTTCTAATGACAAAAACACAAACAAGTTAATGTAATAAACCGATATAATTTTCTTTTCCATTGACCGTCTTGTCTCTTTAACTCTCAAACATACTGTGTGTGTGTGTGTGTGTGTGTGTGTGTGGTTGGTGTGTGTGTGTGTGTGTGTGTGTGTGTGTGTGTGTGTGGTGTGTGTGTGTGTGTGTGTGTGTGTGTGTGTGTGTGTGTGTGTGTGTGTGTGTGTGTGTGTGTGTGTGTGTTTAATTAAGAATTTGGGAGGTGTGGGGAATGAAAACGAACTCTGGGAATAGTATTCTTGAGAGAAAGTTTGATTAAGAGGTGAGGAAGTGAGAACGACAGCTAGATAGATAGATAGATAGATAGATAGACATAGGTAGATAGATAGACATAGATAGATAGATAGATAGACATAGATAGACATAGGTAGATAGATAGATATCATTGCTCTTGATAACGTTGTCAAGGGCTAATATGATGCCCAGTACTGTACGTGACTCCACAACTTGAACTGGTAGGCCGTTCCGTAGGTCTATGAGTCTCTGTATGAAGAAGTATTTCCTGATATTCGTTTAATATAATAACTCAACCAGCTTGTAGTTATGTCCCCTCGTGGTGGTGAGGCGTGATATCACAAACAAATCCGGGTTCACTTTTTTAATTTTTTTTTTTTTTTATGTTTTAATGAGATCTGTCCTATTGTGTTTTGTCTTAAGGGTTGTTAGTCCTCAGGCCGTCAGTCTACCTGGATAATCTAGATGACATAGTTCAGGATTCATTTTAGTCACTCTGTCTTGTACCTTTCTTCACCCTGTAGTTTTCTAATGATGTTAGGTATTTATGTATGTTTGTTTGTGTGTATGTGTGTATATAATTGTGCTTGTGTTTGTGTGTATGTGATTTTATAAACATGTATGTTAAATAATATATAGTACAATAATTATATAGATAAATATGGAAAGTAAAATAATAGTACTAATCACAATACTGCTGTGTTATCGAGGCTGAATATTAATGAGAAACGAAATAATAAAAAAAATCGTTATGTTAAACTAGTATTAGAGTTTCCAATAGTATATTCATATGCAAATTAGGTCATGAATTTTAAACAGCGCAAATTTGTTCCTGTTTTTGTGTGTGGGGTATTTAATGTATTTTTCTTCCACTTAAGACACGATTTTTATTTTTAGATTTAGTATAATGAAGAAATTTTTTTTTTTTTTTTTTTTACGGGAATTAGCTCGTCTGCTATCCTAAGGGTCTCTGGTTCGATCCTGTGGTTTATTCAGTATACCCAGATGTAAATGGGTACCTTACTTTACAGTTGAGTTAGTGGAGGCAGTCGAGTTCAGATATTGATTATATTCGTTAAGGTGTGGTCATGTTCAGGTGTGGTCATGTTCAGGTGTGGTCATGTTCAGGTGTGGTCATGTTCAGGTGTGGTAATGTTCAGGTGTGGTCATGTTCAGGTGTGGTCATGTTCAGGTGTGGTAATGTTCAGGTGTGGTCATGTTCAGGTGTGGACATGTTCAGGTGTGGTCATGTTCAGGTGTGGTCATGTTCAGGTGTGGTAATGTTCAGGTGTGGTCATGTTAAGGTGTGGTCATGTTCAGGTGTGGTAATGTTCAGGTGTGGTCATGTTAAGGTGTGGTCATGTTCAGGTGTGGTCATGTTCAGGTGTGGTCATGTTCAGGTGTGGTCATGTTAAGGTGTGGTCATGTTCTGGTGTGGTCATGTTCAGGTGTGGTCATGTTCAGGTGTGGTCATGTTCAGGTGTGGTCATGTTCAGGTGTGATAATGTTCAGGTGTGGTCATTTTCAGGTGTGGTCATGTTCAGGTGTGATAATGTTCAGGTGTGGTCATGTTCAGGTGTGATAATGTTCAGGTGTGGTCATGTTCAGGTGTGGTCATGTTCAGGTGTGGTAATGTTCAGGTGTGGTAATGTTTGTGACGCAATGGTGGTGAGGTGTAGTGAAGGTACGTCACTGGTGTACCAGAGAAACACATAGCTCTCTCTCTCTCTCTCTCTCTCTCTCTCTCTCTCTCTCTCTCTCTCTCTCTCTCTCTCTCTCTCTCACTAATTACAATAAAATACCCTACAATCAACAGAAAATATTACCTCAGTATTACCAACATCGTGTAAGATAAGCTGTATTTTCTTCTGTATCCTGGGGGGGGGGGGGAGGTACAGTACTCTTGTAACCTACCCAACACGGTACAGTTATTTCCAATGGACAAGTCTTGATTATATAAATTATACAACCATGATATAAATACTAATGACTTGTATATGAGTAATATTATCCGGTTTGCATATAAGTTATATTTTAGCGATATTGATCTATGTAAACAGTATTATATAAACATTAATATTGCTACATGTTTTTAATTTGTTATATAAAGGAATAACTTAAACATATTACATGAGTATACATTAATATACATTATCAAGGTATATAAACGTATGAGAATGTTTATATTATCATGAATTTATATTGTTTGTTGTATTTGAAGGAAAATATTAAAGACATTGTGCTGTAGGGTATAATACATCAGTTCCTCATCATGTTTAAATTCTCGTTGGGGAAAATAATGAAACTTAGAACTCATTAGGAAAATTAGAGAACAAAAGTGTCATTAGCAAAAGATGACGTGAGGGAGAGAGGTGGGGGAGGGATGCAGGGAGAGATGAAGAGGGAGGAGGAAGAGCTGAAAATAAGGGAGAGGGGGGAATGAGGGAGGAAAGTGTAGAGGGAGAGGTTGAAATAGGGAGAGAGAAACGGAGGAATGGGGAAAGGATGGAATGAATGACGATAAAGGAAATGATTGAAAAATGGAAGGAGGGGGAGGAGATGACGGATAGATGGGAAGAGGGAAAGAGGGATATTTTGATAATGGGACGGTGGGAGAGGGAGAGAAGAAGACAGAGAGATAGTTGGATGGAAGGAGGAGAAGAGGAGGGGAAAGAGAAATAGTTAAATGAAGGGGGATAGACAAGGAGAAGGAGAGATGTTTGGATGAAGGGAGAGGAAAGGAAGGAGGGAAAGAAAGAGAAAAAAATGGGTAGGTATATGAAGGGAGACAGAGAGAAGAAGGAAATATAGTCGAATGAGAGAGAGAGAGAGAGAGCTAACACCCTGGGCTGAATTTACTAACCCAAACGTCTCAATGAACAGCTCGCTCGAATGTTTCCACGTAAAATAATGAAATAAATTAGTGAAAATATTAAACTAAGGGTGTCTATTGGAAGCGTGTGGTCCGATGTGAAGTGTGGCGTGAGTGGTTCAAGAGCCATCGGAAATTCAGAACTAATTTTGGTTTCCTCCTGTATGTTTGATTGGTGCACCTGTTGTGTTGTGTTGTGTTGTGTTGTGTTCTTGGTTGGCCTCTTGTGTTGTGTTGTCTTGTGTTGTGTTCTTAGGTGTATCAGCAACACCCTACTCTGATACACTCTTTGGGTATAATGTATAACAAACAAAATCCATATGATCGATTGAATTACAGTCTGATATACTGATACATAAATACGAATCTATACACTTATATTTCGTATAGTAAAAAAGAGACATTCGTATATACCCGCTTATACATATATTAAAAAAAATACGACTATATTCATATATTCTGAAATATATAAAGTTATAATAATAAAAGATGGAATGAAATATATACCACCATTCAAGAGACGGAGATGAAGTATACAAATATTTGGTGAGTGTTACACCCCGTGGGCCGTGATACACCTTTATGGGTATACACCACACACGAGTCTACTCAGGCATGGGCACAACACTGATATATTTCTCTCAATAACCAGAAATGTTGTAGTCCATTTTTTTTTAATAATAATAATAATAATAATAATAATAATAATAATAATAATAATAATAATAATAATGATGATGATGATGATGATGATGATGATGATGATGGTAACTTTATCTAATCTGCCGTACATATCCAAACTTAACCTAATTTAACTGTATGTACCTTAACCTAACCTAACCTAACCTATCCTAATCTAACCAACCCTTTAATCCACCTAAGATAACCTAACTTTATCTATGCTACATAACCTGACTTAATTAATATAACTTAACTTTATCTAACCTAATCTAACCTAACTGAATTTAACCTATAAACGAAAGACCATTTGTGAGTATAACTACGGTGGAAATAACTCTTCCCATTGAAACGCTTTAAGATATCAGTAAGCTAACTAGACCCTGACCTTACCTAGTTGTAGTTAAATTAGGGTAAGTTTCGATTAAGTCAGGTTAGATTTGGTTAATATTAGGTTAGGTTAGATCAAGTTAGATTATGCTAACTGTTAGATTAAGTTGGGGTTGGTTGAAGTTGGGTTAGGTTTGGTTAAGGTAGGTTAAGTTAGGTTAGGTTTGGTTTGGTTAGGTTTGCATTAGAGTAAGTTCGATTACATTAGCGCTGGTTTAAATTAGGTTAAGTACAATTGGATTAGGTAAGGTTAGGTTTCATCAAGTTAGGTTAGGTTAGGTTAGGTTAGGTTAGGTTAGGTTAGGTTAGGTTTCGTCAGGTTAGGTTTGGTTAGGTTAGGTTAGGTTACAATATGAGTTTTAATTATATTTAAGGAAAAACAGTTTCTGGTCAATCACTTTATAATCGAGAATGAGATGACGTTAATATATGAACACCAAAATTATTTAATATTCAAATTATCTTTTTTTCTCACTTACGTCAGGTTAAATGTCTTAGAAACACCATGACAGACACGAGGGCTGCAGTGTTAAAATCCTGTTAAAAAGCAACTTCTATTTGCTGTTGTGGTTTGGATACAAGGGTGCTGTTATCTTCTACAAATGCTCAAAGATAAGGACTTTTGTGCATTTAAAAGAAAAAAACTTTTATATTTGATAAAACGGGACTTTTATGTATATATAAAAAAGTCATGTTGGAAATTTTATACGAATGACTTTTATAATCCACTTAAAAAAGACCTGTGTACTTTTGGCTAAATCGTGAAGGATATTTGTTTACACTTAAGTAGAAGGATAATGAAGGATACGTAAGCAACAATAACACTACACACACGATAATGAAGGACTTTTATACGAATGAGCTGAAGGATACTAAAGAAATCCTCCTCAAAACAGGACTTCTTACCACCTTGTTTATTAAGGACCTGAACGATACCAAAGAAACATAACATAACTCACATCTAAACAGCAAGAACTTGTACGTGCGTGTGTTAGACAAGATTGTGTTTTGCCGTAGGATTGACTTAAAAAAAAAAAAAGAGAGATCCTTAAAGATGAAGGCGACAAAGGACGCTGTTATCCCCACCATCTCCATGATGGCTGCCAACAACGACGTGTATCCTCTGGTGCATCGACTTACTCCTGTCTCCGGCCTGTCATCCACCCTCAATATGTGAGTTAGCCCTCCTGTCTGTGGTGTCGTGGCTGTCTGTTTAACATCCCCCCCCTCCCTCCTCTCCTGTCTATTTGTGTTTGGGCTGTCTGTCTGTCTGTTTAATATCCTCTTTCCTCCTGTCTGTGGTGTCGTGGCTGTCTGTTTAACATCCTCTCCTCCCTGTCTATCTGTGTTGGGGCTGTCTGTCTGTCTGTTTAATATCCTCTTTCCTCCTGTCTGTGCTGTCGTGGCTGTCTGTTTAACAACCCCCCTCTTCCCTCCTCTCCTGTCTATGTGTGTTGTGGCTGTGTCTGTCTGTCTGTTTAATATCCTCATTCCTCCTGTCTGTGGTGTCGTGGCTGTCTGTTTAACATCCCCCCCCTCCCTGTCTATCTGTGTTGGGGCTGTCTGTCTGTCTGTTTAATATCCTCTTTCCTCCTGTCTGTGGTGTTGTGGCTGTGTCTGTCTGTTTAACATCCCCCTTCTGTCTCTCTGTGTTGTGGCTGTATCTGTCTGTGTTTTGGCTGTGTCATAGTTGTGTCTTTCTGTCTGTTTAACCTCCTGTTTCTGTCTGTCTGTGTCTTTTTTGTGTCTGTCTGTTTCCCTCCTCATATTTTACATTGTGTCGTGTTTGTTATTATTGTTGTGTCCCCTAATTATCCATTTATGTTTTGATTCTCTTTTATTTACATTCTCATTCTCCTTCTCATTCATCCGTTTTTTATTTGTTTTTTTACTGTAGTTTATATTCTTGTTTTATTTTCTTTCTTTGTTTGTATTATTGTTGTTTGATTCTCGTTTAGTATTGTTTTATTTTTCTTCTTTGTCTTCCTCTTTTTTTTCTTGTTGTTGTTGTTGTTTTTGTTATTGTTATTATTATTTCTTCTTCATTATTTGGTCTTTGTTTAACCGTTTTGTTTCTGTACTAAATTTATCGCTTATGTTTATTTTTTTTTCCTTTTTGTTTGTTTGTTTGTCTGTCTCAGTGTTTCATCTTCGTTATTTCCGTTTGTCCATCCTAATTATCTGTCTGTCTCTGTCTGTTCCCATTCGAGTATTCCTTGTTTACTGTCTTTTATATGTCTGTCTGTCTGTCTGTCTGTTTCATTCCTTTTAATACATTTTCTGATTTTCTTTGACGTGACTTTCAGCAGATTTTCATAAATTATTTTTTTAATATTATTTTTTGAGGAAAATTTATTTGTCGTGGCCTAAAACTGTTGTCTTTGTTTCATTGTCTTGAATTAACTTTTCCTAGATTTAATTGTTTTTTTAAGTGTACTTATGTGTGTTTGTGTGTGGTTTTTTGTACCTCTGTCGTGGCTTTTATAAGTGTTTTAAGTACAAGAGCAAAACAGGTATAGAGTGTCCATCTATTACTACTAATACTACTACGTCTACAACGACTACGATTACTGGTACTGTTAATACATAGACTACTACTACTACCACCACTACTGATACTATTAATACGGCATAAAATAGACATAAGTACGTAATTATGATATGTATAAGTATATATAATACATGTACTCGTGTAAATGGATATATTGATACATGTGTCTAAGTAAATATATCGAGAACAGGTACATGTATCACCTCAAGGTACGTGTGGGAGCCTACTCATTTTGTATCACTTCTGTGTATCACTTAAGACGTCGGCCTTGAGGGTGTGGGGGGGGGCGTCACTCTCACCCTCGACACAGTGATCTTCTTAGCTCCTCTCCCTGAAGTGTGAGCTGTGTGAGAGAGAGAGAGAGAGAGAGAGAGAGAGAGAGAGAGAGAGAGAGAGAGAGAGAGAGAGAGAGCGGTATCTCACTTTACTGCGCTGAAGATAAAGTCAATCTCACCTGTGTCACGCTAACTGGATAATGTTGCCTCCTTGAAGTGAAAATAAAAGAGAGAGAAAGAGAGAATATGTGGAGAACCATGAGATAAAGACGTGTGTGTGTGTGTGTGTGTGTGTGTGTGTGTGTGTGTGTGTGTCACCTCACCTCACAGTTGGGTCGACAAGGGATGGCCCTGACCGTGACCTAGTGTATCCTGGGTTATATAACACTGGGGAACACACTTTCGGTTGCATGAGTTCTGACACTTGATTCTGGTAGATTTGAGGTCACAGATTCTGAAAATGGCATTCGTTTGTGCAGATCAGGTCTAGTTTTGATGCTACGCGGCAATTTACATATCAGGTTACAGATTCTGAAAATAGCAAAGGGAGGTAATAAGCATATTAGTTTACATTCATCAAATATAATTCTTAATTACATCAGTGCGTCAAATATAGATTTGTGTGTGCATTATTATTTTATTTCATTAAAACAATTCTTTTATTTCTGGATAAGTCACCGCGATGGGAGCTCCAGGTTATGATCCGAAAGAGTGGCGCCTCTTTATAGATAGCTCTAAGCGGAGTCTGAAGTGTGTTTTATTACATATAGGTAACATCTTTGGCGCAATACCCATAGGACACTCAGTACACCTGAAAGAAAAATATGAACACATCAAAACGGTTTTGGAGCGACTCAAATATGAAGAACACAAATGGATCATCTGTGTTGATCTAAAAATGGTCAATTTTTTGCTAGGACAGCAAGGTGGGTATACAAAATTTCCTTGCTTTATCTGCCTCTGGGACAGCAGAGCCAAAGACAGACACTGGATTCAGAAGGAATGGCCAGTTAGGGAAAGCCTCAATGTTGGGGAAAAGAACATCATTTATGAACCCCTAGTGGAACGTGAAAAAATTGTTTTCCCGCCCCTTCACATCAAGCTGGGCCTTATGAAACAGTTTGTCAAGGCGCTCGATACTGACAGTGACTGTTTTAAGTATCTGTGTGAAGTGTTCCCTGGTTTAACGCTAGAAAAACTCAAAGCAGGTATTTTCGACGGCCCTCAAATTAGGACGCTGATTAAAGACCAAGCCTTCACTCAATCCATGACTGATGTTGAGATAAATGCATGGGGAGCATTCGTTTCTGTTGTAAGGAACTTTCTTGGAAACAGGAAATCAGAGGACTATAAAAAGCTCGTTGAATCTTTGATGGAAAGTTTCCATGTGTTAGGTTGCAACAAGAGCATTAAGATGCATTTCCTGAACAGTCATCTTGAACTGTTTCCGGCAAACTTGGGGGACGTGAGTGATGAGCAAGGTGAACGCTTTCACCAGGATATCAAAGTCATGGAAGACAGGTATCAAGGTTGCTGGGACATTCACATGATGGCGGACTATTGCTGGAGCATTCAGCGAGACTGCACTGAGAGGCGATATTCAAGACAGTCCATTAAACGCAAGTTTGTGCCTGGCATAGTTCACAAAAGCAGCTGATGAATCCAAAATATGGTTGTCAAGGTAAATAAAAGTAATTAAAAATTAATTCTACGTGTTTGGTAATTCCTCTCTGTGTGCTGGTTTAGATTTTTAGCAGTAGTATATGGTAGTCTAACTATATATAGTAGTAAATGGTAGGTAACTCACCGCAACAAAACTAGACCCGATAGAAAAACACCGGTGCCATATTTGAAATCAGTGACCTCAATTTACCCAGAAACAGGTTTCAAAATGTATGCAACTGACAAAACGTTGAATTTTGTTCCCCAGTGTAATAATAATAATAATACACAGGTTTAAATTATTCATTCAGTCAAACTCAAACGATCGTCAGTTTAAACAAGATGACCCATAAACCACTGAGACCGTTTGGTAGATAATGAGAAGTATTAATATACTAAGATAATAATAAATAACATTAGTATAAATAAATATAAATCAATTACTCTTTATGGTGGACAATTTATCTTCTCTCCTTCATGATCTTTAATTTTGGCGATGGATGAAATAATATAAAAAAAATACAATACTTTAACTTTTTTTATTTGTGTATCTGATTTGATTTTAAATAGATCTTAAAAATTCTTGAATAATATCTAGATAATCGTATATACACAAGATTTTTTTTGTTTATTTATTTATTTTAAAATCTTCATATACGATAAGTTTGTTTTCATTGTATTTTTTTATAATCTATATTTTTTTCCGTATTAAGTTAAGTAAGTGTGTGTATTAAAGTTTACTATGGAAGTTTGGCTCAGTAGAGAGACTGGGGGAATTTTCGCCTCTTTTACAGGATGTCGTAGAGGCGAGTTTTATCTATTCATTCTTACGTGGTATGTGGTCTTCTTCCTCCCTGTTTTAGAGTGATTGAGCGGTGGGGGGGGTGGGGGAGGGGGGTGGGGGTGGGGGAGGGGGGTGGGGGTGATTGGAAAGGAAGAGTAAGGAAAAGTGCTGGGGGAAGAGGGGGGGAGGGTATGGGAGAGGTGAGAGGGAGGGGTTGAAAGAAGGGGAGAGGTTTGGGAGAGAAGAATGAAGAAAGGGAAGGGAATATAAAAAGGAAGGGCTAAGAGTGAGTGAGTGAGAACGGTGTAGGAAAGACTCATCCTCTACCCATGAATTCTTAAATAACCCTTACGTTCATTTTTTGTTCCCTCTTAACTATCTCACTTATATTACGATACAAAGATAGATTCTCAGAAGCTAGTAAGTTCATTTTCTTTTTTACCATAAGTTACCATACGGAAATTCTCAAAGGTTTGTACAAGATCTATTTCTGTTGTTCCCAGGTAAGAGAAAGGAATAAAACTTATTAACTTCCAAGAATCAGGAACTTAAGCTAATGATGTTACATAAAATTTATTCAACCATTTTTTTTTCCACCGTCTGTGACATAATTTCCTCCCTGAATATTTTTTTTTTTTTTTTTTTGCCCCGGGGAAAATAAGATTAACTTTAGCACGCGGTTAAAGGGGTGTGAGGGGGAGGGGGGGGGGGGGGGGGTAGGGGGGGAGGCGTTCGCAGAGGCCATTAAGAGTATTATTTTTCTGGTAATTTAGGCCTATGGAAGTATTAATATAGTGTAGTGCTTTTTGTGTTTTATTTCGTAAGTTTTAGAGTAACTTCTCTCTCTCTCTCTCTCTCTCTCTCTCTCTCTCTCTCTCTCTCTCTCTCTCTCTCTCTCTCTCTCTCAATTTATCTAACACGGACTGGGTAAAAACATCTTGAGTCACTAAGAGAATTCCAACGAGGCTCCTCCATTCACTCCTTGTCGGCCAATGGGCATACCGCGTCGCAAACACCTTCCAGGACAATGGGTTCGAATCTCGCCACCTCCTGTTATAGCCAATTGTAAATCTAGCCCCGAATATGTAGTCTAGATCCAAGGCTACGGTGGGTAGGTGGGGTGTAGTCTGGGCTGTGTGGTTATTGAGTCAAGGCTACAGTGGATGGGATGTAGTCTATGTTTGAGGCTATTGTAGTCTTTTGTTAGGCTACGGTTGATGGGATGTAGTCTATGGTTGAGGCTATTGTAGTCTTTTGTTAAGCTACGGTTGATGGGATGTAGTCTATGTTTGAGGCTATTGTAGTCTTTTGTTAAGCTACGGTTGATGGGATGTAGTCTATGTTTGAGGCTATTGTAGTCTTTTGTTAGGCTACAGTGGATGGGATGTAGTCTATGGTTGAGGCTATTGTAGTCTTTTGTTAAGCTACGGTTGATGGGATGTAGTCTATGTTTGAGTCTATTGTAGTCTTTTGTTAGGCTACAGTGGATGGGATGTAGTCTATGGTTGAGGCTATTGTAGTCTTTTGTTAAGCTACGGTTGATGGGATGTAGGCTATGTTTGAGGCTATTGTAGTCTTTTGTTAAGCTGCGGTTGATGGGATGTAGTCTATGTTTGAGGCTATTGTAGTCTTTTGTTAGGCTACGGATGATGGGATGTAGTCTATGGTTGAGTCTATTGTCGTCTTTTGTTAGGCTACGGTTGATGGGATGTAGTCTATGTTTGAGGCTATTGTAGTCTTTTGTTAGGCTACGGTTGATGGGATGTAGTCTATGTTTGAGGCTATTGTAGTCTTTTGTTAGGCTACGGTTGATTGGATGTAGTCTATGTTTGAGGCTATTGTAGTCTTTTGTTAGGCTACAGTGGATGGGATGTAGTCTATGGTTGAGGCTATTGTAGTCTTTTGTTAAGCTACGGTTGATGGGATGTAGTCTATGTTTGAGTCTATTGTAGTCTTTTGTTAGGCTACGGTTGATGAGATGTAGTCTATGTTTGAGGCTATTGTAGTCTTTTGTTAGGCTACGGTTGATGGGATGTAGTCTATGTTTGAGGCTATTGTAGTCTTTTGTTAGGCTACGGTTGATGGGATGTAGTCTATGTTTGAGGCTATTGTAGTCTTTTGTTAGGCTACGGTTGATGGGATGTAGTCTATGTTTGAGGCTATTGTAGTCTTTTGCTAGGCTACTGTTGATGGGATGTAGTCTATGTTTGAGGCTATTGTAGTCTTTTGTTAGGCTACGGTTGATGGGATGTAGTCTATGTTTGAGGCTATTGTAGTCTTTTGTTAGGCTACGGTTGATGGGATGTAGTCTATGTTTGAGGCTATTGTAGTCTTTTGTTAGGCTACGGTTGATGGGATGTAGTCTTTGTTTGAGGCTATTGTAGTCTTTTGTTAGGCTTCGGTTGATGGGATGTAGTCTATGTTTGAGGCTATTGTAGTCTTTTGTTAGGCTACGGTTGATGGGATGTAGTCTATGTTTGAGGCTATTGTAGTCTTTTGTTAGGCTTCGGTTGATGGGATGTAGTCTATGTTTGAGGCTATTGTAGTCTTTTGTTAGGCTACTGTTGATGGGATGTAGTCTGGGTGTGACGCCGATAGAGTCAGATTCTTTCTTACAATCTTAAGTGAAAAAATATCTCTGAGAATTATCTTAAATAAACCAGTAAGATTATTGAGTGTGAAATATTTCTCATAAGAATCACTGAGAATTTCATCCATGAGAAACATCACCAGATAAAGAAAATCTCATTTGCTCACATAAAGCAAGACTTTCAGCGGTGTCTTACATGCTTATGGTGCTCCTAGAGTGGGATTATCTCTCTCTCTCTCTCTCTCTCTCTCTCTCTCTCTCTCTCTCTCTCTCTCTCTCTGGTATATGACACAGGATTATAAGTAATAAAGTATAAGTACACAGATTACATAGTGAAGCCTGGGTATGTTTTATAAAAGTGACTTATAAAGTATATTTTTTTTAGGGGTCGTTTAAGTACATATTAGAGACCTTACTTAGAATCATACTTACAAAAAATATTATCGTCTATGTAAGTAATTGTTTAATTTTATCACTTATAAAGTCAAGTTTCCGCCTACTTCAGTTGGGTCGACCAGGGGCGCCTCAGTCAGTGGTTATCGTTGGGTGATTGGTGGAGCCACTTGACCATTTATCCGTGACCACCAGTAGTGATGTGCCAATACCCCCCCCCTCCCTCTATACATACAGTACACCTAACACACACCCATACATACACCCAACACTCCCTACACACCCGGCACACCCCCAGACACCTGACACACACCCACCAACACACCCCCAGACACCACCAACACACCTGACACACCACCAACACACCTGACACACACACCCACCAACACACCTGACACACACACCACCAACACACCTGACACACACACACCAACACACCTGACACACACACCACCAACACACCTGACACACACACCACCAACACACCTGACACACACACCACCAACACACCTGACACACACACCACCAACACACCTGACACACACACCCACCAACACACCCCCAGACACCACCAACACACCTGACACACACACCACCAACACACCTGACACACACACCACCAACACACCTGACACACACACCACCAACACACCTGACACACCACCAACACACCTGACACACCACCAACACACCTGACACACACACCACCAACACACCTGACACACACACCACCAACACACCTCCCTCACTGTCACCTCACACGATAAAAAAAAAGCACTTTCATTTTCTTTTTATTCCCAGCAACATTGTGTTTTAGTTTTACTCTCCTCTACGTTACCGTATTGGCTATTCTGTTTCAATTTCCGACGTGTGTGTGTGTGTGTGTGTGTGTGTGTTAGAGTTTAATATGCATGTAACTCACTTAAGCTTCCGAGAGCTTCTTTATCACTGAGCACTGAAAGCTGGAGTAGAACGAGCTGGAAGGAGAATGAACAACAGCTTGAGATGGGAGGGAAAGGGAGGGGGAGGGGGAGGGGAGGGGGGGGGGAGTTAATGAAGGTTGTTTAGTAAGGAATGTCAGGTAAGCTTTTAAGTGACGGTGTGAATGTGAGAAGTCTTGAGCATTGAACGTGTGAATGTGAGAAGACTTGAGCATTGAACGTGTGAATGTGAGAAGACTTGAGCATTGAACGTATGAATGTGAGAAGTCTTGAACATTGAACGTGTGACTGTGAGAAGTCTTGAACATTGAACGTGTGAATGTGAGAAGTCTTGAGCATTGAACGTATGAATGTGAGAAGTCTTGAGCGTTGAACGTGTGAGAGAAGACTTGAGCATTGAACGTATGAATGTGAGAAGTTTTGAGCATTGAACGTATGAATGTGTTAGTTCCTGGCCAGTGAACGGCTCATGGTCGGAATCTTACATAACATCGTGTGTGAACGACTCAATGAAACTACTGTACGTTCACAAAAATCAATATTAAAAAGGTAAACAAAATGGCGTCCAAATTACACCTGAAACTATACAGTAATTAGTGTATTTGTCTCTCAGTCCCCAAAGGTGAGAGAGAGAGAGAGAGAGAGATTAGAGAAAGACAAAGAAGAAGAAGAGATAGGAATAACAGTAGAGGATGCACAGGGTGAAGAGAAGAAATAGGTGGAGGAAGAGCAAGGAGAAGAAGAAGACATTAGAACAAGAAATAAGACATGTAGTTAAGATTGATATTAAGTAGATGGGAATAAAGAGAGAGGAAACATAAGGTGAATAACTGTGGAAGAGGAAGAATGCAGAAGAAGAAGAATGAAGAAGAAGAAGAAGAAAGAAGAATAATGAAGAAGAAGAAGAAAAAGATGAATGAAGAAGAAGAATCAAATAAAGAAGAAGAATTAAGAAATCCCTGTAAAAAGAAGATAAAGAAGAACAAGAATTAAGAAAAATAAGAAATAGAGAATGAAGAAAAAGAAGATACAGAAGATGAAGAAGGAGGAGAAGAAGAAGAAGAAGAAGAAGAAGAAGAAGAAGAAGAAGAAGAAGAAGAAGAAAAAGAAAAGGCCATACAAAATTTTCACGTACAAATATTTGAGAACATTTTGGTCACTGTCCAAGTTTTAACCCCGAGTGACCTTGTTGTCTACTGTCCCCCTCGAACCTTCCCACCACACTCAAGTACGTCCTCGAGGGTAAAGCTTGACTCTCTCTCTCTCTCTCTCTCTCTCTCTCAGATTAATTTATTTATTCTTTTATGTTGTGAGAGAAAGAGAGAGAGAGAGAGAGAGAGATAATGAAAGGGGGAAGAGAGAAAGGAGATTATCGATGAAGAAAGGGAGAGAAAGCGTAGACAAGGAGAAACAGAGCTAAACAATTGTAGAAAGGGGGAGAAAGAGGGAGTTAGAGAAGAGAAAATAAATTAAGACACAGGGGTAGAAGAAAAAGAGAGAAGAGATAGAGAGAACGTAACTAGAATGATATAATGGAGGAAGAAAGAACGTAGATAAAGCGAAAGAAAGAAGAAAAAAGAACGTAACTAGAGGAAGAAAAATGAGAAATAAAGAGAAAACGAGTGAGTGAGTGGAGGAAAGATAGCCTCACATGTGGCCAACACCGGAGTCAGTAGAGCGAGGTAAATACTTAACAAATTCTCTTATGTCTCTCGGGGTGTTCCCTTCAACTTGACGCCTCAACTCTCTCTCTCAAACTTTCAATCACCTTTCTAATACTTTCCCTCCTCCTCCTCCTCTTCCTCCTTCTTCTCCTCCTCCTGCTCTTCCTCCTCCTCATCCTCCTCCCCTTGAATACCGACCCCCCATTTCTTTCAACTATTTTTCATTCACTTTAGTATTTTTTCTGTGCCCGGAAACGAGTGGGTTTTGTTTTTATGCCCTTATGTGAGTGAGGTTACGAGAGGCGACGTGTGTGTGTGTGTGTGTTATAAGATTCACCTGTCTTAATCAAGTAAATTACCTGTGAGTTTACAAGGAGTTCTGAGGGGAGTGTTTGTTTACATCAGAAGCTCGTAAACAAAGACGTGATTCTCAGAGGTTCCTATGTTAATGATTTCATCTTTAACCTGAGATCTGAGACTAAGTTAACGATTTTATCTTTAACCTGAGACTAAGTTAACAATTTTTATCTTTAACCTGAGACCTTAGATTAAGTTACTGATTTCATCTTTAACCTGAAATGTGATACTAAGTTAATAATTTTCCCCGTAACCTGAGATCTGAGACTAAGTTAATGAATTTACCTTTAACCTGAGATCTGATTCCTACTCTTGATTCTCAGAGACTCTCAGCTTAATCACTTTCTTCGTTAACCGGAGGGGTGAGAACGTATCAATTCGGTTCACTTAATTCGAGGTTCCAGCGTTAATTTTTTCCTCTCGTAACTAAGGTAATGAGAATATATCTAACTCAGTTAACTTACGACAAAAAGATGGATTCTCATATATCCCTACGTTAAATTTTATCGCTTAACTGGAGATGTGAGAACGTATCTAACTGGCTCACTTAAACTACGACACAGAATTCTCAAAGATTGCTTACGTTAAATTTTTCCTCTTAACAATGTGAGAATGCATCTAATTAATTCACTTGTGGGGGGGGGGGGGTAATGGCGTCAGAATTACGCTATTACTGCAGCGCTTTGTTCGGTGATACAGGAAAAATATGATCATACCAGCCTTTGAGATAGTGGGTCTCTCTCTCTCTCTCTCTCTCTCTCTCTCTCTCTCTCTCTCTCTCTCTCTCTCTCAGATACCATTCCCTATAACCTAACCTAACCTAACTAATCCTAACCTTACTTAACCTAACCTAACCTGACTTAACCTGACCCTGTGTTATATTTTTAATTATTATTTTCTTCTATGGTATTATGTTTAAAGGGATTTAAAAGGAGTCATCAGCCGTAGTAGGGATTTACTCTCAGAATACCACCACTGTAATCCTGTCTTTCGCCACAGTGAAGGGGATTAACTCAGGTAGACTACGGGGATTAATTAACAGGTGAGGAGATGAAAGACTACACGAAATTCTCAAAGAGTCTTACGTTAATAATTCTTCCCCTCGTATGTATGTATGTATGTGTGTGTATATGTATGTAATAATAATAATAATAATAATAATTAACGGTTTATTGAAAGAGCTTGGCAGCCAGAAGGCTGAAAATATACAGTTACATATTTGGGGAATGGGTTACGAATTACAAATAATATACAAGTAACATAAGTGACACAAATAAGACATATAATAACTTAGATGGGGAAAAGCTCAAACTACAGTTCATTTCAACATAGTGACAGTGTTACAGTATTACAAGTTATTGATAATTTTTACAATGGTTGGGACTGGGCTGTTCTTATAGCGATCAGTTCGTGCACGTATGGGCTGGATGCGGTTGTGGTGTCGCACAGCAATTCTCGGACAAGGGATCTCAGGTGGTAGTAGGAGCCGGTGTCGGGGATGGTGTAGAAGCTTCTTACCAAATTTGCAGATGAGGTCGTGGTGATGGTCAGTGAGAGTCGAAAGGGTCAGTGTGTTGAGCGCTTCTTGATATGTGGAGTAGGAGGGGGAGAGAATAATCTTGCATGCCCTCTTTTGCACTTTTTCTAGGTGTTTACGTTGTGTGGCATTTAGGGAGGAAGACCAGGTGGGGGAGGCATAGGTGAGCTTGGGAAGTATGAATGTTGTGTAAACACTGAGGAGCTCGTGTGCAGGAACTCCGAGGGACTTGAGTCGGCGGAGGAGGTGGAGACGGAAACTGGAGGATTTGACAACTTCATTGACGTGTGGTTTCCAACTTAGTTTGTTGTCTATGGTGACGCCGAGGAGCTTCGTGGAATCTACAACCTGGAGTGTGTTCGGACCTAGAGTAATGGAAGGAGGTGGGACAATGGCGGAGGAGAGGTTGATGTGCATAACCATGGTCTTGGTATGGTTGATGGTGACATGGTTGTTGGTGGCCCAGTTTTGGAGACTGTTCAATAAATCCTGAAGGGCGGTATAGTTGGGAGCAGAATTGTTGACGCTGATCCCAATGGTGGAGTCGTCGACATATTTCCAGCGAGCAGGGGTTTCTCTTAGGGCATCATTGATGAGCATAAGGAAGCAGAGTGGTCCCATCTTGGTGCCTTGGGGGACGCCACAGGTGAGTGACTGAGAGGTGGAGACAGCCCCTCGGAAGCGTACAGCTTGGCGTCGGTCACTGAGGAAGTCTGTAAGCCATGGTATGAGGCTTCTTCGAAGCCCGAGGTCAATAGCTTTGTTGATGATTATATTGTGGTCGACTAGGTCGAACGCTTTAGTGAAATCAATGAAGGCGACAGCTACAGATGTTTTTCGTTTCTCGAGATGGCGGTATATGTAATCGAGAAAGCTGACAAGACAGTGAGTGGTGGAGGAAGTTTTCATGTTGCCAAATTGCTGAGGGTCTACGACTCCTGCAATATCAGCATAAGCCCAGTCGAACACAAAACTTTCACAGATTAGGCTGGGTATTGGGGTGATTGCAATAGGTCGTAGCTGATTTAAGGATTGTGGGCTGGTTGACTTGGGCACTGGTGATACATAAGAGGTTTTCCAGTCAGCTGGGCATCTGGCTTGACTGAGAGAAGCATTGATGATGGAGCAGAGGGGTTTAGCAAGCTCCGGGGAGAACTCCTTGAAGAGTTTCATTGGTAAGTCAATGGGGGTGGTAGAGCGTTTTAATTTTAGTTTGTCCAGGCGTTTTGCTACGTCAAATTCTTCTACTAAGTCAGTGGGAAGGGGGGCTGGTAGGTAAGCAGGGAGAGTGGTTGTGTCAAGCCGTGGGAGCGTCTGGCATATAGTAGCGAAATGGTTATTTGTTTGCTCAGCTGCGTCAACACTAGTGAGATGGCTAAGGAAGGGGAGGGGGTGTGTCTTATTGTTTAGTCCACAGAGTTCTTTAAGCTTACCATACCATTGACTGATGTTGGTCTGCTTCAGGTGTTGTAATTTGGTTGGGTAGTGGGACTTCTTTGCAGTGCGTATTTCGCGGATGACTCGGTTGCGAAGTGACCTGTAGCGGATGTGGTCATTGAGATGAAAGGCTCTGTCTCTCTGTTGCATAAGTCTTTTGATCCGAGGTGTGATCCAGGGCAAGTCAGCTGGGTGAGATCTGACGGACTTCTCGGGGAAGAAGTGGTGGTGAACTTGCGTGGTGGTGTTGGTATAATTTATCCATTTGGTTTCCACGTCATCCACGCTAAGTACTTCAGTCCAGGGATGGTGAACTATCCACTGCCCGAAGAGGCGCACTGCAGAGTCAGTAATCGGCCTGTAGGTCTTGATGTAGGGTCTCTGTACTTGAGTGGGAGTGGCAGCTGGGGACCAGAGCACTGATAAGTGTGTGCTACACCCGATAGGAGGCATTGGTTTAGGTGGTTGGTACTGGTCCGCTAAGTCAGTTAAGATAAGGTCAAGGGTATTTTGACCGTGTGTGGGGAAGGTCACAACTTGTGATAGTGATAGCTGGTCCTGGATATCAGTGGTGTCAATTTCATTTAAATCCCCACATAATACTAACTTGGCACATGGGTACCTAACTCTGAGGTGGTCTGAGGTGGTGATGAGATGATTGATAAGAGTGTCTCTGGTGGGTGATCGAGGCGGATGGTATGCCACACAGATTATAATGGAGGCGGTGTTGCGTGGGTGGGCCCGTAACACGACACGTACCCATAATGCTTCCACATCTGCTGGGACTTGAACATCCAGGCGTGACGGGCGTAGGTCATCTTGACAGAAGAGGGCAACGCCCCCTCCGCGTCTTTGTGAACGAAGGTGATGAAAGAGTTGATATCCCTCAATATGACATGTTTCAGGCACAATTTGCCAAGCCTCACATATGTGATTGTATGTGTGTTTATGTAGACTAACAGGTGTACACAGACAGGGGTTTATCAGAACTGTACTGTACGTGTGAATAAGATCCAACACACACAATATAATATATGTAACAACGAACCACAATATTGTAAAGAAGCAGAAGAAAAAGTTAAGGCCAATGTATTATTAAACAGTGTGAACAAAAAAAATGCTCTTAAATTGACCTTCCTTCGTATATTTAATGATGAAGGCCAGACAGACAGACACACAGACAGACAAACAGACAGACACAGACAGACAGACACAGACAGACACACAGACAGACAGACAGACACAAACAGACAGACAGACCCGACATTTTGACACCAATAGACCATTATACAACAGTCGATCTTTCACTCACGTCAAATATTCCGACCCTCTTCCCTCCCTCCCTCCCCCCTGTCCCCCCTCCCACCCCCCCCGACCCCCTCTAGCTACGCCCCTACCTGAGACCTTCTACCTGTGCGTATATTATAAGGCTGCTACATCTGCCTCGTACCTTAACTAATTAAAAGAAACGAGATATTCAGAGTATGTTGAGAACTTGTGTGCTAAATCTTCATATACGAGAGAGGGGGGAGGGGAGGGGAGGGGAGAGAGGGGGAAGAGAGGGAGGGAGAGGAAGGGAGGGGGAGAAGTGAAGGAGGAGGAGGGAGAAGAGTTGGAGGGAAAGAAAAGAGAGTGAAAGAGGGAGGGAGACTAAAGGAAGAGGAGGGAAGGCAGAAAAGAGAAGAAAGGAAAGAGAAGGAGAGAGATAAAGGGGAGAAAGAGAGGAAAGAAGGGAGAATGAATAAAGAGAGAGGCATGAAGGGAGAGAGAGACTCACTAATAATACTTTATGAACAAGAAGAGAATTTTCGCTCTATTGTAAAAGTTTTAATCTGGCTTCAACGAAACGAAAGTGACCATTAAATCTCTCTCTCTCTCTCTCTCTCTCTCTCCTTTATTTTGTTTATTTTTATCCCATTCTCTATCTTTTATTGCATACCTGACATTATTATTATTATCATCATCATCACTACTACTACTACTACTACTACTACTACTACTACTACTACTACTACCCTAAAACCAATTGAATAATCTTGGTGACATTTTATACGTGCGTGAACCGTTTTGCTCTATAAATTTAATAATAATAATAAAAAAAAAATGAAATGTGATATATGGTGAGAATTCCCGTTTTTTTTTTTTTACTATGTGTTAGGGGAGACTTGTTTATATTGTGATTTTCTTATTGTTTCATACTTCTTGTTTGTTTATGTTTTGTGTGTGTGTGTGTGTGTGTCTTTCCCCCTTCTTTTGTCTCATTCTATTCCTTTTATTCCTTTATATTCCATCTCTTCGTCTTCCTCCTCCTCGTCCTCCTCGTCTCCTCTCCTCCTCCTCGTCCTCCTCGTCTCCTCTCCTCCTCCTCGTCTCCTCTCCTCCTCCTCGTCCTCCTCGTCTCCTCTCCTCTCCTCCAGGGTCCTCCAGCCAGTAATATCGTTGACGTCTTGCCAAGTTGCCTGATGGCCGAGGAGGAGGAGGAGGAAGGAGGGAAAAGGAGGAGGGAAGAGAAGGAGGAAGGAGGGGGGGGGGAACAGAAGAAAGGACAAGGGGAGGTGGGGAGGGAGGGGGAAATGGGGGGGGGGTAGTGGTGGTGGTGGTAGTAAAGGTGATGGTGGTTGTGGTAGAGGCTGGTGGTATTGGTGGTAGTAATCTTGAGGGAGGTTGTGGTACGGAGAGTGGTAGTAAAGGCTTGTTGTGGTGATGGTGGTTGTAGTGATGTTGGTGGTGGTGATAGTTGTGGTGGTGGTGGTGATGGTATAGTGGTGGTGGTGAAGGAGGGAAATTATGGTGGAGGTAGAGAGAGAGAGAGAGAGAGAGAGAGAGAGAGCTTGTGGTAATAGTAGTGTGGTAGAAAAGGATTGAGAGATTAGAGACAGAGACTAAGCGATTAAAGAGAAATATCAAAAGTTTTCAGAGAGATTAAGAAATAGCTAAGATAGGAAGATAATGATTGAGAGATTAGAGATAAAAATCGGGAAATTAAAAAGAAATACTGACAGAGTGAAAAGACTAAGAGATAATGAAAGATTAAAGATAGAGAGATATTGAGAGATTAAAGAAATTGACAGGTTAGAGAGACATTTAATGAAGAGAGAGAGAGAGAGAGAGAGAGGGGGGGGGGGGAGAGAGAGTTCAGAAACGCCAGGAAATTAGGAAGTTGAAATCTCATTAATGGTTGATAGAGAGAGAAGGGGGAGATAGAGAGAGGAAATGGAGAGACAAGGAGAAGGAGATAGAGGGAAAGGTAGACAGGGAAAGATAGCGAGAGAGAGAGAGAGAGAGAGAGAGAGAGAGAGAGAGAGAGAGAGAGAGAGAGAGAGAGAGAATGTGAAACTGGGAGATTAGAATAACCAGGAAATTAGAAGATCGAAATCACATTAGTATTGGATGGTTGGGTTCATTTAGTGTAGGTGGCGTCTTAGTGAGAGAGAGAGAGAGAGAGAGAGAGAGAGAGAGGATGTGTATGTGTGTGTGTGTGTGAACGTATGTCTAATGTATTGTTCGTGTGTAATAATAATAATAACAACAACAACAATTGTTTTGGTCGATTCTTATTATGTCCCACATCATAAGTGGTTGCTGGTGACCTGTGTAAATCCTTCTTAGAACATCAGTCTCCTTGTGTCAGCTTGTGATAGATAGATAGATAGATAGATAGATAACCCCACGATACCACATGCCGTATAAACCTAACTAATGCATAACTTGTGAACATGAACTGTGTACCATCATACATATATATTCGTTCAGTAAAATCGTCATGCAGGTTTACATTGATTCAGTGTGTGTGTGTGTGTGTGTGTGTGTGTGTGTGTGTGTGTGTGTGTGTGTGTGTGTGTGTGTTTTGTTTGTGTGGTCGCCCGGCATCACTATGAGTTGGTCCCAGATGGTTCAGGTCACGTCAGCAAATACACTGCGGCGCGAAATTGGATGTTCACTCCAAATGCTGACGGCTGTGTTGGTGTCCTGACAGAGAGAGAGAGAGAGAGAGAGAGAGAGAGAGAGAGAGAGAGAGAGAGAAGGAAGCCGAAGAAGGTTGTGTCAAAGTGTCAGCACGTCAGACCTCAGCTACCTGACGTATTGGTGACCTTGGCTGACACTGAAGAGAACTCACCACTTACACCCATTAATGAGGAAAGTGGTGAGGAGTGAAGGGAAGGAAGGGAAGAGGGAGGGAGGGAAGGAGGGAGCCAGGGTGGTAGATTCTCAATGGTTCGCAAGTTAAAATTTTCCTTCTTAACAGGAGATGTGAGACTGTATCTAACTGTTTGGTGTCTTAACTTAAGGATCTCTCTTTCGTAACTTAACTGACTCAGATAAGACGATTTTTAACATCTTAGTTAAATGAAAAAGTTAACTTATGACGCTTTGAGAATTCATCTATTTTGTCTTAGCTTAAAGTGAGTCAGTTGCAAGAGTTCTCGTATCTCTAGTTAGGAGAAAACATGAACACAAGATGCTGAGAGCCTGGCTGGGGGGGTGAGGAGAAGGGGTGATGGAGAGTGAAGGGGGGAGGAAAGGGGGAGGGTGAAGGGGGAGTCTACCAGTGTGTAAAGAAGGAAGAGGAGGAAAAGTTTGGTCATACACCACTACTTTACGACCACTGTTAGCTCTCTCTCTCTCTCTCTCTCTCTCTCTCTCTCTCTCTCTCTCTCTCTCTCTCCTCTTTCCTGTTTTATGTGTTGTCGTCACACGCGTATTATCTCTAATTCTCTCTTTAGCATAATATATCTTCTTTTATGGCCTTTAAACTTGTTTGTCCTCTCTCTCTCTCTCTCTGTCTCTCTCTCTCTCTCTCTCTGACAATCACCTGAATACAATGAATTAATCTACTTTTCTACCTTATTAATGATATTATTATTATTAATAGTAGTAGTAGTATCATCATTACCCCTTATATTATATTTTATTACCCAGAATATTCTATGTACAAGTATATATATATATATATATATATATATATATATATATATATATATATATATATATATATATATATATATATATATATATATATATATACTGTATATATACTTGTAAATAAAACTTTATTTGTTTGCTTAAATAATTATCGCTGTGGTATCAATATGCAAATGAGAAGATTAAGATTATAATTATATGCAAATTCTCACTAGACTGTGAAAGGGTTAAGATACGTGTGTGTGTGTGTGTGTGTGTGTGTGTGTGTGTGTGTGTGTGTGTGTGCCGTCCATCTACTGTGTGTCTCCTTCCGTCTCTCCGCCTGACGAAATTATTGCACAAACGTACTACGCCAGGGCTAGTGGAGACGTACGCCGGCGAAATGGAATTCTCGCACAGGCAAATGAGTCAAACCATCGAGTCAAGGGCATGGTTTAAAAAAAAAAAAAAAAAATATATATATATATATATATATATATATATATATATATATATATATATATATATATATATATATATATATATATATATATATATATATATATATATATATATATATAAAGTTTACGTGTTCGTGTGGCTATATAGGGGAGAGATATGCTGTTGAGGCGGCGTTCACTGTCAGCCAATAGCTCTGCCTTTTGAAATCTTTCTGGGTTTTTATTGGCCGAGAGGAAGTCCTGTCTGTGATTTATCAACTTTACGATATCTACATTTTCCTTAGTGATTTTTATGTGTGTAGTTTCTTTTCTCTGTTTTTGTTATTTATCTTTTATTTTCTACGTGTGATTTACTGTAAAATTTATTGTTTTGTTTTGTTTTCTCTTACAGGATTCCTCCTTCGTCTCCTGGGTATTTATTAATGTTTTTGTTTACAATGTATCAGCTGTTGGTATTACTGGTTTGTTTACAATGTATCAGCTGTTGGTATTACTGGTTTGTTTACAATGTATCAGCTGTTGGTATTACTGGTTTGTTTACAATGTATCAGCTGTTGGTATTACTGGTTTGTTTACATTGTATCAGCTGTTGGTATTATTGTTGATGTATATTACTAATTGTCTACAGTGAATTCTCGAAGACAAAATAGAAGTATCGGTTTTCTTATTATTATTATTATTATTAGTAGTAGTAGTAGTAGTAGTAGTAGTAGTAGTAGTAGGAGCAGTAGCAGTAGCAGTAGTAGTAGTAGTAGTAGTAGCGAAGACTTGTATCTCATTTACCAAAAATATCTGGAGAATTTTGCCTTAATTTTTATATTCTTTTTCTCTTCGTCTGTTTCCTTCATTTATTTCCTCCTTTCTCTCCTCTTTCCTCACCTCCTTCCTTCTCTCCCTCTTTCCTTTCCTATCTCATCTTCCCTCTCCCTCTTTTTTCCCTTCCCCTCATATCCTTTTTTATCACATGGTCCTCCACACTCCATCTTTATCCTATCCTATATCTCTTTTCCTTTTTCTCTCCTCTCCCATCTCCCATCTCTCCCTCCTCACCTCTCATCTCCCATCCCCTCACCTTACCTCCTCTCGCTGTTCTCCTACCTTCCCCCCCCACCCCTCCTCTCCCTCCTGCCTCCACCCCTTCCCCCTCCTCCCTCCACCCCCTCCCCCTCCTCCCCCCAACCCCCCTCACCCCTCCCCCCCTCCGGTTCTCCAAGCACTTGCATAATTACAAGTCAACAAGGCAGACACTGGCCCCAAGCTACTCACCCTTGGTCTCACTTAACTAATGGGAATATAAGTAAATTATAAGTGGAATTGTTAAGTGATGGAGTAGTGTAAGTATTTCGTTTGGTTTTGTAATTGAAGTTAAGAAAATTCGGATTAATTTACTTATTTCGTGTAAGTATAAGTTAATGGTGTTTTAAGTGTAATCGTTAAGTATTGAGCTTACTTAAATACAATTATAAGTAAATGTAGATACTTACCTATAATTGAAATATAAGTAATTTAAAGACAATTCAAGGTAAGACTGAGGTTAACTTAAATGAATTACAAGTAATGACCGTACTTATAGGGTCAGGGTGATTCCAAGTAACATAAGTAATGTAAGTAAGTTCAAGTTATAAGTGATTGCTGCCAACCTGAATCACTGTTATAATTATATGCAAACATTGTTATAGGTAAAGAAGTGGGTATTCTCTCTCTCTCTCTCTCTCTCTCTCTCTCTCTCTCTCTCTCTCTCTCTCTCTCTCTCTCTCTCCACGCTAGAGCTATTTAATTATACCAGATGGAATTATAGTATTAATATAATGTATGAAATTATTTAATACTGCCACAAAAAGAAGAATAGTATAAAAGTCCATGAAATTATAGGATTATACCACCAGGGATTATAAGATTATACCACCAGGGATTATAGGATTACACCACCAGGGATTATAGGATTATACCATCAGGGATTATAGGATTACACCACCAGGGAATATAGGATTACACCAGGTATTATAGGATTACACCACCAGGGAATATAGGATTATACCACCAGGGAATATAGGATTATACCACCAGGGATTATAGGATTACACCACCAGGGATTATAGGATTATACCACCAGGGAATATAGGATTACACCAGGTATTATAGGATTACACCACCAGGGAATATAGGATTATACCACCAGGGAATATAGGATTATACCACCAGGGATTATAAGATTACACCACCAGGGAATATAGGATTACACCACCAGGGATTATAGGATTATACCACCAGGGAATATAGGATTATATCACCAGGGATTATAGGATTAATTCCCTTGCGATTATTGGATTATATTACAGGATTATACATCATATAAATTGAGATTATACCCTGTGAGATTATTGAATTATAGGATTATACTGAATAGGATTATACTTATGTCTGTCCGGATTATTGGTTCATGTTAATATAATTCATAAAGCGATTAATTTATTCTTTTGTTATGACCTGTTTTGGAGGTTCAATAGGTCCCCTGTGGGTCTGTCTGTCTGTGAAATATTTAATATTGGTTGTCGTTGGTGGTGAATGGGAGAAAACTTATGTGTCTGTTCTTCTTAATTCCTCCTCCTCCTCCTCCTCCTCCTCCTCAATTTTCTAATTATCGGGGAGGAGATAGAGAACGTTTTCGTCTCTTCTTTGACCGTCAAGTCCGATGAGTCGTAAGGAACCGTTTTATCCGTTCTCTAAACCTACGTATGAGAGAAAAACAAACAAACAAACAACCGGAAACCTCATAACCGGTTCTCTAAGACTGACTTTAAAAATAGAAACCGTCTCATCATTACGTCGGGATATAGAAACCGGGTGTGACTGGTTCTCTAGTCGTGGATAGAAACCGTACAAGGATTGGGGGGTCTCTGATCACGAGAAAGAATGACTTGTGGAAAGTTGCGATCATTAGCATTTAAATAGCGCGTGTATCTCTGGGTGGGGGGTGGGGGGTGGGGGGTGGGGGAGGTAGGAAAGTGAGGAGAATAGGGAAGGAAAATCAAACGGAGAGGAGGTAAGGTAAATAACAGAGAGAAGAGAGAAATAGAGACAGGAGAGACAAGAAGGTGATGATAATGAGATAGAGAGAGATACACCCATACGTGTTGAGAGAGGAAGGTAGATGGGAGGGAGAAGAGAAGAAGAAGAAGGGAATGAAAAGGAGGAGAAGAAAGATAGAAAGTGAGGAAGAAATGACCAGAGGTGAGGAAAGAGGGAGGAGAAGTAGGAGGTGAGAAGAAGGAATAAAAGAGATGGTGAAGGAAAAGAGAAGTAGAGGGGAGGAAAGAATAGCTAAAGGTAAGAGGAGAGGAGAGAGGAAGTAGAGGAGGTAATAGGTGATAGCGTGGTGAAGAAGAGGGGAGATAGAAGGAAGGAATTAATAGAACGAGGAAAGAAGAAAAAGAAGAAAAAAGAGAGGAATAGAAAGAAAGAGCAATAAGTAGAGTGAAGGATTGAATTGGTTTAAGAAGGAGGGATAAACACATAGAAAGAGAGAGAGAGAGAGAGAGAGAGAGACCCAAAAACATACCAAAGGGGAAGAGGCTCCATTAAAACATCATTTAATTTAGCGGATAATGTAGGAGGTCCCCCCACGCTATATAGATTCAACCGAGTCATCATCTAAATTAAAGTAATGGTCATACACCTTTTTCCAATGGACCACCACAACCGGAAGTCAACCTGGATTTAATATTTTATATGCTTAACCAGCGGATTTTATTTTGAGAGGGGGTAAGTCAGGTTTATGTTGCGGTTAGGTTGGGTTTCGTTGGGTTTGGTTTCGTTTAGTTTCGTTTCGTTTCGTTTGGTTAAGTTTGTGATAAGTTAGGTTAAGTTAGAGTTAGGTTTGATTAGATTAAGTTAGATTAGGATAAAATAATGACAGCTTTGGCTTGTAAATAAGGAGTAGGCTAGGTTAGATTAGGTCAGGTCAGGTTAGATCAGGTCAGGTCAGGTCAGGCCAGGTCGTAAGTTATGAGCGCAAATAACTACACCCCCAACACTTACGACATCCTCCCCATAATATCGTAACTTTTGCGACAACTGTAAGATATAATACCGTATTTATCACTGTCTCTCCCGTGACCTCAAACACTCGTAAGTTAAGTTGTTTCTCTGACTGGAGATGTATGAGCCCATCTAAATGACTCTACTTAAGCTAAAATTCTCAAAAAATTCGTAAGGTCTTTTTTATTTTTCTCGCAATTGTAGATATATGATCGTATCTCAATGACTCAACTTAACACACACACACACACACACACACACACACACACACACACACACATACAAGGATATTACGTCATAGATAAACAAAGAGACAGGTCCTTACGTCACAAACTCAGCTCACCAGTGTGTGTGTGTGTGTGTGTGTGTGTGTGGACAGTAGTGTGGTCTAATTATATCACTTTGTCTATCTATCTATCCATCCAGTTCTACCTATCTATCTGCCTGTCCATCTATCCTTACATATCTCTGTCTATCTGCCTGTCTATCTATCCTTACATATCTCTGTCTATCTGCCTATCTCTATATCTATCTACTTATCTGTCAATGTATCTGTCTATAAAGTGACAGAAAGAGACAGAGCCACCGAGTTTATCGTCATGGTGGTCAGATCTCTTCCCCGTACCATAATTCTGTACATTAATGGCACAAAATACTGATATAAGCATCGGTGTGCCATAACAGTGTCCAATGTGCCATAATTCTGTCCATTAATGACACAAAATACTGATATAAGCATCGATGTACCATAACAGTGTCCAATGTGCCATAATTCTGTCCATTAATGGCACAAAATACTGATATAAGCATCGGTGTGCCATAACAGTGTCCAATGTGCCATAATTCTGTACATTAATGACACAACTATATTAATTCTCTTTACATGTTGACTCCTGAATGAGAGAATGAGACGAAAGACAGAGTTACTTTAAGCTGCTTTGTCCACCCGCCCACTCACCCACCCACTCACCCGCCCACTCACCCAACTCAGTGATGTAAGATCTGTCACCTACGAGGAGAAAAATAAAATATTTCTTCTTAACTTGACCACCATTAGGAGGGTGACGTCAATATCCAAGGGGCCACCACCACCAATATTATATTTATCCTGTGTTGGCTGTCCTGAAGAGAGATGGGGAGAGAGAGGGGAGAGAGGGAGAGGGAGAGAGGAGTGGGTGAGTGAGTGGGAGGAGCGGTGAGGGGGAAGAGGGAGAGAGAGAGGGAGAGTGGGTGAGTGGGAGGAGAGGTGAGGGGGAGTGAATAGAGTGAATGAGAGAGAGATAAATGAAGACAAAGTACGAGAGAGAAAGTCCTTAAGATAATGACATAACGAGAAGATGGATGGAAGAAGTAGGAAAGGAAAGAACGAAGAAAGATACATAGAGAGAATGAGAGAAATTAGGCTGAAAGGACGAGAGATTAAGAAACGAAGGGGTATAGATGATAGGATAGAGACAGACAGACAGACAGACAAAGATACAGAGAGAGTATATATTCTTCACCTCAAGACATTCATCAACAACTAATTCAACATACGCCTCCCAGGACAGCAAAGACCCCCCCCCCCCTCCCCGAGACCTGCTGTGTTTGTTTACATTTCGTAGATCCTCCTGGGAATAAAATATTGTCCTTTGTCTCTCACCTTTAGCTGATGTGATCAAATTACTTTAGGAGAGAGAGAGAGAGAGAGAGAGAGAGAGAGAGAGCCCAAAGGTAGTGAAAGAGAGCGATAAGTTTATTAATCCACGTCAAAAAATTTAATAGACTTAACAAAGATTAAATGTTAAAATAAAAATGAATGCGTCGAGGTCTTTATGATTCATTCGTAAGTCCACTTGGGAAAAGAACACCGTGTTTTTATAAGCTGCAGTGGATGTGATTGAGTTACATTACGGCCTCAGCATCTCGTAGCTTCAACCACTGCATCAAAGACTTCACTACGGCCGTAATAAACCAGGTGTTGACGGCTAGCATATCCCAAAACAACAAACTTAACCCCCACCAGGTATTTTATTAACGAAAATACATATTATTACTCAAAAAAATATATATAAAATAAATAAAAACTTCACGACAAAACATACATTATCGTCCTGAGATGCAGATTCAACTGTAAGGTAACTCCCTTCTTCCTTGGCCGCCCACCTCACCCAAGAGTCAATTTACTTGGCACTGACGACAGCAGATTATCTAGCTCAAGTAAATGGTGTCAGCTGGGAGGGTTGGGACACCTGCTGGCCCCAATGCTTAAACCAGTTTTTGTTGAAATATTATACGGAAGGAAATGGATGGCTTGTATTATTATTATTATTATTATTATTATTATTATTATTATTGTTGTTTATTGTTGTTGTTGTTGTTATTTATCACGTGTTATTATTATTCACTCATACGTGTATTGTATTTTTAAGTTAAACAGTTAAAAAAATATAGTGTCAGTTAATATTTGATGTTATTTTTTATATAATTTTTCCTTACCCGTGCCAGCAAGTGTGTGTGTGTGTGTGTGTGTGTGTGTGTGTGTGTGACTGATCAATACCTCATTGCTTAAGTTTACTGTTCTCTCTGTCTCTTTGTTTCGTTCTCTAATTAATTATTGACTTTCATTATGCCCTTATCTTTATCCAACATATTATTGTCATATTGATATATTAGGTCTGTTTATAGCTATGTTGGAGGTCCTGTGTAATGTTATGTTATTCTTAATTAATTACTGTAAGTCACCCAATCCGTCTTTCCCGACTTGACTGATGGAAGATTTTTTTTCCGCTTGTGGCTGTATTAAGTGTAGGGGTAACTGAGGTATTGACGGTAAGCATTAAACTCTGCAGGAAGATATTTTTTTACTCAGTGTCAAGGAAATTATAGCGTGTAGGACAATACTCTTATGAAAACTTGAGAATTTTAAGGCGGGGAAGACCAAGTATCTTTTTTTTTTTTCAGTGGCGACGAATATTTAAACCGTGGAGGATAATATTTTTTACCAAAGCTTCAAGAAAATTCAAGCGTGAAGGACAATATTTTACTAAGCGTCAAGGAAATGTTTATCAAAGTTTAAAAATTTCAAGCATGGAGAACCAATTTTGTTTCTTCAAAGTTTAAAAAGTATAAATAAAACAGGAAATATCGTAATATAGAAAACATCACGACAGTAAACATCGTGACAGTAAACATCACGACAGTAAACATCGCGACAGTAAACATCACGACAGTAAACATCACGACAGTAAACATCGTGACAGTAAACATCGTGACAGTAAACATCACGACAGTAAACATCACGACAGTAAACATCGCGACAGTAAACATCACGACAGTAAACATCGTGACAGTAAACATCACGACAGTAAACATCACGACAGTAAACATCGTGACAGTAAACATCACGACAGTAAACATCGTGACAGTAAACATCACGACAGTAAACATCGCGACAGTAAACATCACGACAGTAAACATCGTGACAGTAAACATCACGACAGTAAACATCACGACAGTAAACATCACCAAGACGGTACACAGAACTATAAGAGCACAGTATATTATGAGTGACGCTGACGTAATTACGCGCGCGCGCGCGCGTGTGTGTGTGTGTGTGTGTGTGTGTGTGTGTGTGTTTGTGTGTGTGTGTGTGTGTGACGGTGGTGATGGTGGTGTATGTGTGTATCTGACTGTCTGTGCCTGTGTTTTTAATAGTAATAATAACTATAATAATAATAATAATAATAATAATAATAATAATAATAATAATAATAATAATAATAATAATAACAGTAACAAGTAGTGGTAGCAACACCTTCAACACATTACAGGTAAAAGATATATATTATATTTATCAAAACACTTGGTCACTATTGTGCTCAAATTTCAGTTTCCTCTCTCATAAAATACCGGATATATTGGCCAGACAAGCAGTAGAGTAGCAAACAAAGCAGACATATGATGGCAGCCCTTTATGTTACCTGGGGAGAGAAGGAGGGGAGGATAATGATGATGATGATGATGATGATGATGATGATGGTCTGTGTCATGTGTCGGTCAGTCTAATAAAAGATTGAAATTACTTTTATATTCTTCTTTTCACCTAAATTTAACATACTATTTTTTCCCGATATTTTTCTGTAAGGGGAGATAGAAGATAGAGAGACAGAGACAGACAGAGGAATAGAGAGAGACAGAAAGAGAGTGAAGATTGGGTAAACTGAGAGTGTAGAGGAGGGGAGGTTGAGGGGGAAAGAGAGGGGGGTAGGGAGGGAGGGGGATTGTTGGGGGGGGGGGCAGGGAGGAAGGGAGTGGATGGGAGGGAGAATGGATGACGCTATCAGAAAAACAGTGTTGAGGGTGAGAGGGAGGGCGTGGAGAGGGAGAGGCGGGAGTGGGAAGGAGGGAGAGAGGGCCTTCAGTTAGCAGGCAGCAGACACTCTTCTTGTAAGTGTGTGTATGAGTTAAAGAGGCAGGGATGGAAGGAGGGAGGGAGAAAGGAGGAGAGGAAGGGACAAGATAGAGAGAGAAGAGAAGGAAAGTAGATGAGAGGGGTGGATGGAGGGAGAGACGTAAGAATGAAGAAAGGAAGCAAGAAAGAAAAAAATGAAAGGAAGAAGAGATTAAGAGAGAGAAAGGGGTGGAGAATGAGAGAGAGAAAGAGAGAGACTTGCTGTGTGTACTCTCTCTATACACACTATTTACTAACACCCACCACAAGGAAGAGAAGAAGAAGAAGAAGAAATGAGAACTATATTTTTTTTACCTTCACAGAGCACACGAGAGCACCTTACACTGACGCATCACCACGGCACAAACACGACTGAAACACGACACAAACAAGACATAAACACCACACAAACACGACTGAAACACGACACAAACACGACTGAAACACGACACAAACAAGACATAAACACGATACAAACACGACTGAAACACGACACAAACAAGACATAAACACGACACAAACACGACTGAAACACTACATAAACAAGACACAAGCAAGACATAGACACGATACAAACAAGACACAAACACGACACACGACACAAACACGACTGAAACAAGACAGAAATACGACACAAACATGATACAAACACGACATAAACAGGACACAAACACGACGCAAACAAGACAGAAACACGACACAAGCAAGACACAGACGCGACACAAACAAGACAGAAACACGACAGAAACATTAATATCTATTTTTATCTCACAAATCTCTCTCTCTCTCTCTCTCTCTCTCTCTCTCTCTCTCTCTCTCTCTCTCTCTCTCTCTCTCTCTCGTCAAAATGGAGGAGGACCCGGATGAAAAATATCCTTTGAGAGAGAATAACATAAATTAGAATAAACGGTCCATGGATCCTTCAGCTAAAAGGGCTTAAGTTGCCGTGAATGACCTAAGTGTTTGAGCAATTAAAAAACACAGAAACGTTACCCAATTAGAGCGAGTGTTGTCTCCGGGGCAAAAAATGTTGAGCCAAAAAAAAATAAATATAAAAATGAGACAAAGTTTAGTTTTAGGGTGATGATATGTGATGGGTGGTGGGGGTGGGTGGGTGGGTAGGTGGTGGGGATGGGTAGGTGAAAGTTGGTGAGTGTGGGTGGGGTGTAGATGGTCATGAGTGGGTGGTCAATGGGTGGATGTGGGTGGTGGTGGATAAGGGTGGGTGGATGGGTGTGATGGAAGTGGGAGGTGGTATTGATTATGAGTGAGTGAGGGTAAGTTTATCGGTGGGTGGATGTGGGTGGCGCTGAGTGAGGATGGGCGTGAGTAGGCGGCGCTGATGAGTTCCTTACGCCACTAGTCAGGAAGTTCTATGAGGGGATGTTTGTAACTGTGGGGCGTCTTGTGAGGGCGTGTGGGCGGTGGTGGAATGGTGTTAAGTTGATGACGGGTGTGGGCGGTGATGGGTGGTTAAGTGAACTGCCGATCGGACGAAGTGGTTATTTATGTGTGTGTGGGCGGGTAGGTTGGTTATGTCAGGACGGGGTGGGTCGGTGTGTGTGTGGGTGGAGGCTTCTGTCAGGATAGGGCGGTTGTGTGTAGAGAGTGGGTGGAGGTAGGGTGAGTGGACTAGATGGGTGAGAGGGCTGGGTGGAGGGTGAGTGGACTAGATGGGTGAGAGGGCTGGGTGGAGGGTGAGTGGACTAGATGGGTGAGAGGGCTGGGTGGAGGGTGAGTGGACTAGGTGGGTGAGAGGGCTGGGTGGAGGATCAGACACATTAGCCTGGACACAACTAAGTGCCTGAGACAACACCTGATGCAGAGGAAGGAGGCGAGGCAGAGTGACCATACCTTGCCTCGTGCACACCTGATGACCTCTCTCTCTCTCTCTCTCTCTCTCTCTCTCTCTCTCTCTCTCTGGTTAATACAAAAACGTAACTTATGATACTCTGAAAATCCAACTTTGTATCGCAGCTTAAGTAAGTTTGTTAAATCCATCCTACAATCCTTATCTAATGTGGCAAAATCATCCTCCAATGCTTTGAAAATCCATCCTCACCTCCACATATACATCAGGCAGGTTAGAAGTATCCTCCAGTCCTTAGTAACTTTGAAAATTCCATCCTAGAATTCTTAGAAAATCCTATATCATCTGTGTAGCAGCTTAAAAGAGATAGGACCGGATGTGTTCCCAGAATCCTAGTTGAGTTGAAAAGATTTAGCGTGTGTACAAGGCTCCGAGACTCGAGGCATGAGAGGGCTATAGTAGAGGGAGGCTTCACTCTGGCAGCCCCACCCCCTCTCCTTCCCCTGAGAGGCCTTAACCCAGATTGAAATTGATGGCCAAGTGAAGATGGAAAACCTACCTCCCCACTCACCCTCCCTCTCACACCTCTCACACCTCTCAACTCTCCTCTCACACCTCTCCTCATCAACCTCTCACCTCACATGGGACTCTGATCCTCGAAGATTCTCAAAGTTGATCCATAACTTTAGGGGAAAAAATTACAATGGTATAATCTCTTGGTCACGATGATAATTCAAAGGTTTATTCATCGTTCTCAGGGGTTTTAAGTCATCGTACTCAGGGGGTTTAAGTCATCGTACTCAGGGGTTTAAGTCATCGTACTCAGGGGGTTTAAGTCATCGTACTCAGGGGTTTAAGTCATCGTACTCAGGGGGTTTAAGTCATCGTACTCAGGGGTTTAAGTCATCGTACTCAGGGGGTTTAAGTCATCGTACTCAGAGGGTTTAAGTCATCGTACTCAGGGGTTTAAGTCATCGTACTCAGAGGGTTTAAGTCATCGTACTCAGGGGTTTAAGTCATCGTACTCAGGGGGTTTAAGTCATCGTACTCAGGGGTTTAAGTCATCGTACTCAGGGGGTTTAAGTCATCGTACTCAGGGGGTTTAAGTCATCGTACTCAGGGGTTACACAGCCTTCACTCAACACACACTCAACATAGTTTCACGTGTTATCACCCTGATGCTGTATGGACCATTACCACTGAACTTACCTGAAACTAACTTTAAGCCCTTGACACATTCTCTATCTATCTATCTATCTATCTATCTATCTATCGATCTATCTATCTAAGTGTATATAAGTGGTTAGCTATATACGAGTTTATTAAAGAATTCCTGTATACCTTAATTTTATCTCCTAGTTGGTATTAAGTGACTGTATCTAGTTAAGGTAGAGTCTCAATGGTATTTCTGTGATAGTTTTGTTTTTGGATGGGGGAAGAATCGATCGCCAGTACAAGCAGAAAGTGGGCGAACGTTTTGTCTGGTGCAGTTGTCGTGAGTGTCATTTTTTGTCGTGGAAGGGAATGCCAGGTCAGGCTTTGGTGATCGCTCGTGTTGGCAGAGGATTAGTGATGAAGGTTGACGTAGGATATGGTGTGAGGTAATTAGTGTGGTAACTAGTCTTACCTGTTGTGAGTTTCAGGGAAATTATTCAATATAATTTAGTTTCTTGTGATAATTATTCATTTTTTTTAGTTTCATGAAAATTATTCAAGAAGTTTGTGTTTTACCAAAAGTAATCGGTAATACTGAAGCTGCCAGTGTGTGTTATGACAAAATTATTCGATCATTTTATGGATTCATGTACGCCATAGTTCAGGGTCCTTGAGTTGTGTGTGTGTGTGTGTGTGTGTGTGTGTGTATATGTGTGTGTGTGTGTGTGTGTGTATGTAATAATAATAATAATAATAATAATTAACGGTTTATTGAAAGAGCTTGGCAGCCAGAAGGCTGAAAATATACAGTTACATATTTGGGGAATGGGTTACGAATTACAAATAATATACAAGTAACATAAGTGACACAAATAAGACATATAATAACTTAGATGGGGAAAAGCTCAAACTACAGTTCAATTCAACGTAGTGACAGTGTTACAGTATTACAAGTTATTGATAATTTTTACAATGGTTGGGACTGGGCTGTTCTTATAGCGATCAGTTCGTGCACGTATGGGCTGGATGCGGTTGTGGTGTCGAACAGCAATTCTCGGACAAGGGACCTCGGGTGGTAGTAGGAGCCGGTGTCGGGGATGGTGTAGAAGCTTCTTACCAAATTTGCAGATGAGGTCGTGGTGATGGTCAGTGAGAGTCGAAAGGGTCAGTGTGTTGAGCGCTTCTTGATATGTGGAGTAGGAGGAGGAGAGAATAATCTTGCATGCCCTCTTTTGCACTTTTTCTAGGTGTTTACGTTGTGTGGCATTTAGGGAGGAAGACCAGGTGGGGGAGGCATAGGTGAGCTTGGGAAGTATGAATGTTGTGTAAACACTGAGGAGCTCGTGTGCAGGAACTCCGAGGGACTTGAGTCGGCGGAGGAGGTGGAGACGGAAACTGGAGGATTTGACAACTTCATTGACGTGTGGTTTCCAATTTAGTTTGTTGTCTATGGTGACGCCGAGGAGCTTCGTGGAATCTACGACCTGGAGTGTGTTCGGACCTAGAGTAATGGAAGGAGGTGGGACAATGTCGGAGGAGAGGTTGATGTGCATAACCATGGTCTTGGTATGGTTGATGGTGACATGGTTGTTGGTAGCCCAGTTTTGGAGACTGTTCAATAAATCCTGAAGGGCGGTATAGTTGGGAGCAGAATTGTTGACGCTGATCCCAATGGTGGAGTCGTCGACATATTTCCAGCGAGCAGGGGTTTCTCTTAGGGCATCATTGATGAGCATAAGGAAGCAGAGTGGTCCCATCTTGGTGCCTTGGGGGACGCCACAGGTGAGTGACTGAAAGGTGGAGACAGCCCCTCGGAAGCGTACAGCTTGGCGTCGGTCACTGAGGAAGTCTGTAAGCCATGGTATGAGGCTTCTTCGAAGCCCGAGGTCAATAGCTTTGTTGATGATTATATTGTGGTCGACTAGGTCGAACGCTTTAGTGAAATCAATGAAGGCGACAGCTACAGACGTTTTTCGTTTCTCGAGATGGCGGTATATGTAATCGAGAAAGCTGACAAGACAGTGAGTGGTGGAGGAAGTTTTCATGTTGCCAAATTGCTGAGGGTCTACGACTCCTGCAATATCAGCATAAGCCCAGTCGAACACAAAACTTTCACAGATTAGGCTGGGTATTGGGGTGATTGCAATAGGTCGTAGCTGATTTAAGGATTGTGGGCTGGTTGACTTGGGCACTGGTGATACATAAGAGGTCTTCCAGTCAGCTGGGCATCTGGCTTGACTGAGAGAAGCATTGATGATGGAGCAGAGGGGTTTAGCAAGCTCCGGGGAGAACTCCTTGAAGAGTTTCATTGGTAAGTCAATGGGGGTGGTAGAGCGTTTTAATTTTAGTTTGTCCAGGCGTTTTGCTACGTCAAATTCTTCTACTAAGTCAGTGGGAAGGGGGCTGGTAGGTAAGCAGGGAGAGTGGTTGTGTCAAGCCGTGGGAGCGTCTGGCATATAGTAGCGAAATGGTTATTTGTTTGCTCAGCTGCGTCAACACTAGTGAGATGGCTAAGGAAGGGGAGGGGGTGTGTCTTATTGTTTAGTCCACAGAGTTCTTTAAGCTTACCATACCATTGACTGATGTTGGTCTGTTTCAGGTGTTGTAATTTGGTTGGGTAGTGGGACTTCTTTGCAGTGCGTATTTCGCGGATGACTCGGTTGCGAAGGGACCTGTAGCGGATGTGGTCATTGAGATGAAAGGCTCTGTCTCTCTGTTGCATAAGTCTTTTGATCCGAGGTGTGATCCAGGGCAAATCAGCTGGGTGAGATCTGACGGACTTCTCGGGGAAGAAGTGGTGGTGAGCTTGCGTGGTGGTGTTGGTATAATTTATCCATTTGGTTTCCACGTCATCCACGCTAAGTACTTCAGTCCAGGGATGGTGAACTATCCACTGCCCGAAGAGGCGCACTGCAGAGTCAGTAATCGGCCTGTAGGTCTTGATGTAGGGTCTCTGTACTTGAGTGGGAGTGGCAGCTGGGGACCAGAGCACTGATAAGTGTGTGCTACACCCGATAGGAGGCATTGGTTGAGGTGGTTGGTACTGGTCCGCTAAGTCAGTTAAGATAAGGTCCAGGGTATTCTGACCGTGTGTGGGGAAGGTCACAACTTGTGATAGTGATAGCTGGTCCTGGATATCAGTGGTGTCAATTTCATTTAAATCCCCACATAATATTAACTTGGCACATGGGTACCTAACTCTGAGGTGGTCTGAGGTGGTGATGAGATGATTGATAAGAGTGTCTCTGGTGGGTGATCGAGGCGGATGGTATGCCACACAGATTATAATGGAAGCAGTGTTGCGTGGGTGGGCTCTTAGCACGACACGTACCCATAATGCTTCCACATCTGCTGGGACTTGAACATCCAGGCGTGACGGGCGTAGGTCATCTTGACAGAAGAGGGCAACGCCCCCTCCGCGTCTTTGTGAACGAAGGTGATGAAAGAGTTGATATCCCTCAATATGACACGTTTCAGGCACAATTTGCCAGGCCTCACATATGGCAACGACGCTCGCGGCGGTTGACCTGACTGTAGTTGCCAGCTCGTCGAACTTGTTAGCTAGGGAAGTGACGTTGGATAGCAGTAAAGACGGGAGATCATACCATATCCGTGGAACTTCAGTGTGGTGGTATGGTCTGTCAGGGGTGGGTTTCTCCGGTTTCCTAGTGGAGGTTACGGTTCTAATGGGCTTATGTGCATGACGGCCTTGTCTACGGCTCCGCGCGTGGAATAGGTTTAGTGACTTGAGTAGCGCGATAACACTGCCATCAGGATAACCGTTCCCACGCTTTAGATGGTACAGAGTGCGTCGGGAGTAAGTGATTGGTGGCCATCTGTTGAAATCTGTTGTGGGCGGACGGAAGTGTTTGTCACTGGCGGCACTTTGAGGGACACTGACACTGGTAGACATCTGTTAATATTTGTCAGTCGTAAAGACCGTGGTCTTTGTCCCTGGTGCTTGGGGTCGCCGACACAGTTTTCACGATATATGTAAACACCGCGGTGGTCCTTGTCACTGGCACTTTAAAGGTGACCGATAAAGTGCCCACTGTCTGACTTTTCCTTGGGGTGCACTATCGAGCACTGTATGGTAATCACTTATTGCACTGCTCCGTAATCAATCGTTCACTAATCACTAGAATGTTTTGCTGAATCGATCCTGGTGTGTGTGTGTGTGTGTGTGTGTGTGTGTGTGTGTGTGTGTGTGTGTGTGTGTGTGTGTGTGTGTGTGGAGGAGGAGTTGCTCACTATCACGCCGCCCTCTGCAGGTGACGCCTGTAATATACCTAACTTGTCTCTAAGGCTTCCCTCTCCACGCCCTCCCACAAGCCCACACCTACGCCCTCCCCACACCCACGCCTATGCCCTCCCCACACCCACGCCCTCCCCACACACCCACGCCCTGCCCACACACACACTGTTTTATAGGGGTAAACAGATGTACTTTGACTACTAATGATGCTTATTAGGGCCACTACTCTCTCTCTCTCTCTCTCTCTCTCTCTCTCTCTCTCTCTCTCTCTCTCTCTCTCTCTCTCTCTCTCTCTCTCTCTCTCATCATTTTGCGAGATGATCTTTTGATGTATGTACAGGGTATGTATGTATGTATGTATGTATGTATGTATGCTGGCAGTGGACTTAGAGAGAGGGGGTGCGTGGGTGTGTGTGTGTGTGTTAGATAGAAAAAATAAAGTGAAATTTTTAAAGGCAGTTTTCATGAGACAAACGATGTGTGCGTGCTGAAGGAGACGGCTAGAGAGAGAGAGAGAGAGAGAGAGAGAGAGAGAGAGAGAGAGAGAGAGAACAGGTCATGCAGTAAGAAAGTCAATGCACTAGGCTCCTGAGGCCGTGTCTTTGTCCCTGGGTGAAGAAGCTGACAAGTCCTCCTGGAAAGAGGAAGGGAGGAGGAAAGAGGAGAAGGATGGAACAGGAGGATGGAGAAGGAAGGAGGAGGAGGGAGAGAGAATGAAGAGAAATAAGATGTAAGGAGGGAAGAGGAAATGTGTTGAAGGAAAAGGGAGGAAGAAAGGAGGGGAGGAGGAGGAAGGGAGATGAGGGAGACGGAAGGGGAAGGGAGGGAGGAGGAGGAGGAGGAGGTTGCTACCTGGCTAACACCTACACCATTAACCTAACCTAACCTAACTAGCCTAACCTAACCTAACCTAACCTAACCTAACCAAACCCGCTAGCGAAAATTCGGGTTTAATTCCAGGTTTGGGTTCGGATTATATTGGCCCGATATCTCTTGTGTCCAGGTGTAACAAGCGAAGGTTCGCCTGGCGCAGCTGTCTTAAGTGTGTCATAGGAGAGGAGACGCAGGAGGAGGGAATGAAGGAAACGCCAGGCTCTATTGATCGCTCGTGTTGGCGCTGTGTTTTTGGTACAGATCTTTAAGCTTGTTATCAGAGGTGGAGAAAAACGCCAGGCTCTATTGATCGCTCGTACTGGCGCTATGTATTCGGTACGGATTTTGAGCTGGTTTACGGCATGGAAAGACAACGCCAGGCTACACTGATCGCTCGTATTGGCGCTGGAGAAAAACACCTGGCTCGACTAATCGCTCGTACGGGAACAAAAGAAGACCACCAAACTTTAAACATCGCTCGTGCTGGCGATGTGTTCGTCTGGGATGCCGGAGTTAAGTACACGCTACCTGAACATTATGGGCAGGTGTAGTGTGTGTTTCCTTACCTGTGCCCCCCCCCCCTCACCTGCTGGGGGAGAACACGGTGTCTGTTACCTTAATCCCCTCCCCCCTTCCCTCACCCCCCTTCCCTCACCCCCCCTTCCCTCCCCCCTTCCCTCACCCCCCCTCTTTACCTTCCTCTCCTCTTACCTTACCTCTCTTTCTTCTTATGTCTCTCTTACCGTTCCTCCCCGTCTTTCGTTCTATACCATATTTCTTCTTCTTCTTCTTCTTCTTCTTCTTCTTCTTCGTCTCCTCCTCCTCCTCCTCCTCCTCCTTCTTCTTCTTCATCTTCTTCTCTTCTTCTTCTCCTCCTCCCACCTTCATTACGGTCGTTTCAGTAATATATGGCGTCATCAGCCCCTTATACCTCAAGCTCCTCTCTTCCTTCTCCTCTTTATCCTTCTCTTCTTCTCCGCCTCTTCCTCCTTCATCCTCTTCCTTCTCCCTATCACTTTCTCTTCTTCGTTTTCCTCTCCTTTAACATTTTTTTCTCAATTCCTGTTCTTATTATTCTTCCTCTTCCTTCCTTTTTTTTTTGAATCTTTGTCATTCTTTCTTTTGTTCCTCCTCTTCTCCTTCTTCCCCCTTTCTCTTCCTCCTCCTCTATGTCTTCTCCTTTATGTTTGTGGTCTTCTTTGTTCTCTCCATGCTACCCTTGTTCCCTCCTCTCTCTCTCTCTCTCTCTCTCTCTCTCTCTCTCTCTCTCTCTCTCTCTCTCTCTCTCTCTCTCTCTCTCTCTCACTGTGGTCTTAAACAGATACAACAACAATACCAAGACGATACCAACACCCCCTCCTCCACCCCCTACTATATCCCCCCCTCTACATCCCCCTCCCTCTCCTTTACCACCTCCCCTTCCCCCTCTCCTCCCCCCTCCCACCTCCCCATTCCTCTCCCATACCACCTCCCCTCTCCTTCCCCCTATTACCCTCCCCCTACCCACCACCCCCACCCCACCCCAACCTACCACCACCCCCTCCCCTACCCCTTCCCCCCTCCTCCCCCTCCTCCCCCTCCCCTACCCGCTTACACAATACCATTTTTTTTGTTCTCATATTAGAAAGTTAACTCCTAGAAAAATGTTCTTTCATTGATTTCCTCTTATTTTTTTTTTGTTTTCCTTAAGGGTGGAGGACAATGTGTTACTCCAACCATGTGTGTGTGTGTGTCCTACCCACCCGATTACCCACCCCATCCACCTACCCACCCCACCCTCATAACACCACCACGTCGCCACAAGTTACATACAGCGGGTGGTGGTGGTGGTAGTGTCCTAATTTAAGACATATTTCAAGCTTTATATAATTCAAATGATCAATTAAAACTTTAATGGTTGTTATGACGTCAACTCAGAGAATAATGACGGCCGCGAGATTACATTCATATAACGCTATTAGTAACCCTGTTGTTATTCTTAAGTAATGAGAAGAAGGTTTATGCATTTGTTTGTTATATCTCTGTTTTCTCCGTTATTCGTCTGTTCGTTAATTCGTCTTTTTATTTGTTGTTCGTCCGTCTAATAATAATAATAATAATCTCTCTAATGCACCATCAATAGGTTTATTATAAGGTAAACAAAGCTTAGAGCTGTGTTATAGGAGGATTATCCGATTTTAAAGAGGGTTCAATACCTCGCCCTGTGTTTTTTTTTATGTCGTCTATACTTGTGGAAGGAGGCGCCTAGCTCCACTGAACTTATACTCTGTAAACAAAATCCTACTCCATTTGTAAACTGATATTATTATTATTATTATTATCATCATTAGTAGTAGTAATAGTGGTAGTAGTAGTTTTAGTAGTAGTTATAGTAATAGTAGTAGTAATAATAGTAATAGTAGTAATAATAATCGTAGTAGTATAGAGAAAGACAAATCTCAGAGTATAGATTCAGTGGGAAGCTTCACCCGCCAGAACTATAGACGCGGTAACGCCAGAACTATAGACGCGGTAACACAGTCGGGGAACCCATTGAGCGCGCTATTGAATCCTCCTCACTGATGTTCTGGCAGTGTTTGAGATGCTCCTCCGTCTCTCAAATCCCTTTAATTAATTGCAAGATGGCGTCTTCCACACCTCTGAGATCCAAAGAGACAACCACTTAGCGCTGAGTTGAATACCGGATTGAATGATGTGATTGATATTGGAAACTATTGCTATTATTATTGTTTTTATTATTACTATTATTAGCTTTCTTACTGTAGTTATTATTGATATTATTACTATTATTAACCATACTTTTATTATTACTATTAATTTTACTGCCTTTATTACTATTATTATTTTCATTTTTATTTTTACTATTATTTTTATTTATATTGTTATTAAGGTTATTAGTGTTGTGTTATTATTATTATTACGCAATTATTAGGGAATCAAACAGGTGAAAATATTACTCTCTCTCTCTCTCTCTCTCTCTGACTAACAAACACAACACTAATCAATGATCGAATCACAGAGAGAGAGAAAGATAGATTGGAGAGCACACAGCCACGGCCTGACCAATCCATAATCCATTCAGGTTGTCATCGGATAGAAGATTAGTAACGATTGGAAATTTATCATTGTGTAATCTCTCTATCTATCTATCTAATATGTATGTATGTATGTATGTATGTATGTTTGTATGTGTATGATGAACACTGTAAAACATAAAAGAAAAACATTTGTATTGACTTGTGTTTATTTGTTTACACGAAAACGCACGAATTCTTGTTTGCCATGACACCTGACACGGACTCAGGTAAACACGACACTTACTATGAAAAGGTAACAATATCATTAATTACCTGTATGTGGCAGATAACATCACCTGGCAGAGTTTCAAAGGTAGAAAAAGTGTGGAATATTAGTGTGATATTTGAAGTGGGGAGGAAAAAAAACACTGGGTTGTTTGAGATGGCTAAAAAACACATTCCGTGGTGTTTGAATTGTGTTTTGATGGTGGCAAAGATACGCTGTATTATTTTAAAGACTAAAAACACTCATTTGTTTTATAAAATATCACTCAGGTGTTTTATAGGTCACACAACACGTCATTAGTTTATAGGTTATACGAAGGTGAACAATACGTCATTATACCAAGGTCACACTCAGAGGATGACCTTCAGCTACCGAGTATTGACTAATTCCATTAATCTTTCAATAGTATCTGAAGTAAATATTATACTTGCGTGTGGTAGTTTTGTCTCGGTAGCGTGGGCGTGACATTGATTTTACTTTCCGATTTTTTCAGATATTTTTTGAAAGTATATAAAGTTTTTAGGTATTTTGTTTGTGATGGTGTTATTTTACGTTAAAACTGAGATTGATGTTGAAAGTATAAAATAATTCTGGGTGTGTGTTTGTAAAGGTATATATAGTTTTGTTGATATTTAGTGGGGAGTGGGTAAGGGGGGTGGGTGTGGGTAGGATGGAGGGATGCAGTATGGGTAGTGTGGGTGGGTAGGGGGGAGAGGGAGTGTGGGTAGGTGAGTGGTGGAGTAGGAAGGAGGGAGGAGTAGATAGATGGGAGAAGGAGTGGATAGGGTAGGAGAGAGATAGAGAAGAGTGGGTAGGAGAGAAGGGAAAGTGGGTAGTTTTTTAGTTTAACAAATTTATTGGCAGAGCTTGTAGTACAGTTTGCCTATTCTGAGTAATTCAGTCAGGTCTTGACACTGAGGGTGGTATCACTTCTCACTGTCACGCAGGACAGAGGTTCATACACAAAGAAATACATCATATTCATTAACAACTATAAATGTATAGAGGTCAGATTCATATGGATAATGTCACTGTTCACTGCCATGCAGGACAGAGGTTCGTACACAAAGATTTGCATCATATTCATTGACAGTACATATACATATATGTAAACACACACACACACACATATACATACATATGCGTATATACATACACATATACATGTACACGTACATATACATGCACACACGCACACATACATACATATACGTCGGTCAGATTCATGTGGGTAATGTCACTTTTCACTGCCATACAGGACAGAGGTTCGTACACAAAGAATGCATCATATTCATTGACACTATATATAGGTCAGATTCATGTGGGTAATGCCACTGTTCACTGCCACGCAGGACAGAGGTTCGTACACAAAGAAGGAAATACATCACATTCACCAGCAGCATATATGGGTCAGTGGATCACATACATTGGAGTCATATTCTAGTTGAAGACTAATCAGTGTGGGCTAGCAAATTTGGGATAAACAGCAAGAATGTCCTCAAGCACACCTGATTCAATCAAGTAATTACATAGTTCAAGATACAGTTAGTCAGGTGGCCTGAAGTCTTTGACAGTGTCACATTCAATAATATAGTGTTCAAGTGTATGCTTTGAACACAGGGGGTAGGTGGAGTGGGTAGGAGGGAAGGGAAAGTGGGTAGGGGGTAGGAGGAGTGGGTAGGAGGGAAGGTAAAGTGGGTAGGGGGTAGGAGGAGTGGGTAGGGGGGAAGGGAAAGTTGGTAGGGGGTAGGAGGAGTGGGTAGGGGGGAAGGGAAAGTTGGTAGGGGGTAGGAGGAGTGGGTAGGAGGGAAGGGAAAGTTGGTAGGGGGTAGGAGTGGGTAGGAGGGAAGGGAAAGTGGGTAGGGGGTAGGAGGAGTGGGTAGGAGGGAAGGGAAAGTTGGTAGGGGGTAGGAGGAGTGGGTACGGGGGAAGGGAAAGTTGGTAGGGGGTAGGAGGAGTGGGTAGGAGGGAAGGGAAAGTTGGTAGGGGGTAGGAGTGGGTAGGAGGGAAGGGAAAGTGGGTAGGGGGTAGGAGGAGTGGGTAGGAGGTAGGAGGAGTGGGTAGGAGGGAAGGGAGGAGTGTGGGTGGGGGCTAAGGGGATGGGGGGGGATGTGCTTTACGATAAAATTAATTTACAATTATTTTTCCCGGGCGTGTTTAAAGGTAACTCATCTGTCGTGTTCAGATTAGCTTTAATATTTTAACCAGTGTTTTTATGTGTGTGTGTGTGTGTGTGTGTGTGTGTGTGTGTGTGTGTGTGTGTGTGTGTGTGTGTGTGTTAAGGTCGAACTACACATCACAACATATTACATCACAACACAACACAGCAAATCACAACACAACACAACACAACACAAACACACACACACACACACACACACACACACACACACACCATCTCTCCTCATCCTCACCCAGCCGTATAACGTAGACTGCTGGGTTTTCGGGCCATTGTTTCACTGACGAGGGCCATCTGAAAAACTGAGGGCCATTTGATTTACAAGAGCCATCTGATTTACTGAGGGCCATTTTATTTACAAGGGCCACCTGATTTACTGAGGGCCATTTTATTTACAAGGGCCATCTCACTCGCCGAGGGCCATCTGACTTACCGAGGGCCATTTAACTTACCGAGGGCCATTTGAATTACGAGAACCATTGGACCTGACTTATACCGTGTGAGAGTTGTGGCATAACTCTGTATTCTTACGAGATTCTGTGAGAGTTATGTTGGTGGGGCCGGAGGCAAGAGGAAGAGGAGGGGAGAGGAAGGGGGTGAGAAAGAGGAGGAGGAAGAGGAGGGGGGTGAGAAAGAGGAGGAGAAGGAATGGGAGAAGGAAAAATAGAAGGAAGAACAGGATGAGAGGAAAGAAACTTAGAGATGAATATTGAGAGAAGGGAGAAAGAAGAAGATAGAGGAGAAGAAAAACACTGAGGTAAAGAGAGAGAGAGAGAGAGAGAGAGAGAGAGAGAGAGAGAGAGAGAGAGAGAGAGAGAGAGAGAGAGAGAGAGAAGCCTCAAGGAAGAAAAGAAAGAAGAATGATGGGAGAAATAACTGAATTATCAAGTTCTAAATTAAGAATTACGTCCAAGCGTGTGTTGTGAGGAAGACACACACCACTCTAGTTAACCCGCACACAACAACAGCCTTCTGGTATGTATGTATGTATGTATGTATGTATGTATGTATGTATTTACCTTGTCTATTTTTGTATGTCTATCTATCTATCTATCTAATCTATCTGATCTATCTACCTCCCTCTTTTTCTTCCCTCCCTCTCTCTCACCTCTTATTTTCCATCCCTCCCTCTCACTCCCCCTCCTCCCTTCCCACTTTTTTCCTCCCTTCTCTCCTACTCAATCTCCCTCCCTCTTTCCCACTCCCCTCCCCCACTCCCCTCCCCCACTCCCCCTCCCCCACTCCCCCACTCCCCCCCCCCCTGCCTGAGATATTCCTCCTATTATCCTTAACTAAGACTGCAACTATGTTAAGCTTCACTGTTCTGTGTCGTGTTGTGTCGTGTTGTGTCGTGTTGTGTCGTGATGTGTCGTGATGTGTCGTGTTGTGTCGTGCTGGGTCGTGTTGTGTCGTGCTGTGTCGTGATGTGTCGTGTTGTGTCGTGGTGTGTCGTGCTGTGTCGTGCTGTGTCGTGCTGTGTCGTGCTGTGTCGTGTTGTGTCGTGCTGTGTCGTGTTGTGTCGTGCTGGGTCGTGTTGTGTCGTGTTGTGTCGTGTTATGTCGTGTTATGTCGTGTTGTGTTGTGCTGTGTCGTGTTGTGTCGTGTTATGTCGTGTTGTGTCGTGTTGTGTCGTGGTGTGTCGTGTTGTGTCGTGCTGTGTCGTGTTGTGTCGTGCTGTGTCGTGTTGTGTCGTGCTGGGTCGTGTTGTGTCGTGCTGTGTCGTGTTGGGTCGTGTTGTGTTGTGCTGTGTCGTGCTGTGTCGTGCTGTGTCGTGCTGTGTTGTGCTGTGTCGTGCTGTGTCGTGTTGTGTCGTGGTGTGTCGTGCTGTGTCGTGTTGTGTCGTGCTGGGTCGTGTTGTGTCGTGCTGTGTCGTGTTGTGTCGTGTTGTGTCGTGCTGTGTCGTGCTGTGTCGTGTTGTGCTGTGTCGTGTTGTGTCGTGTTGTGTTGTGCTGTGTCGTGTTGTGTCGTGCTGTGTCGTGTTGTGTCGTGTTGTGTTGTGCTGTGTCGTGCTGTGTCGTGTTGTGTCGTGGTGTGTCGTGCTGTGTCGTGTTGTGTCGTGTTGTGTCGTGCTGTGTCGTGCTGTGTCGTGTTGTGTTGTGCTGTGTCGTGTTGTGTTGTGCTGTGTCGTGTTGTGTCGTGCTGTGTCGTGTTGTGTCGTGTTGTGTCGTGCTGGGTCGTTTTGTGTCGTGCTGTGTCGTGTTGTGTCGTGCTGTGTAGTTCTCGTGGGGCGGCTGCTGTGTTGGGTGGTCGCGGTTGGTAGTCACAGTAAGATGGGAAGCAGACGAGGCTGAGGAAGTTTGAATTTGATCTTCTTGTGTTGGAAGTTTGTTCTGTTGGACGTTCTTCTTCCTTCTTCCTTCTTCCTTCTTCTTTCTTCTTCCTTCTTCCTTCTACTTCTTCTTGTTTCTTCTTTCCTTCTGTCTTGTTCCCTTTTCCTTCTTTCTTCTGTCTTCTTTCTTCTTCCTTATTCCTTCTTAATTCTTCCTCCTTTCTTCCTTCTTCCTTTTTCATTCTTCTTTCTTCTTCCTTGTTCCTTCTTCTTCTTCTTGTTCCTTCTTTCTTCTTCCTTCTTCCTTCTTCGTTTCTCCTTTTTCCTTCTTCTTCCTTCGTCAGGCGTTCTTAGAGGCTCTTGTTGTTATTGTTCTTGAATGTTTTTTGTCGTTTCTCCTCTTAAACGTTCTTACTACCACTCCTCTTAAACGTTCTTACTACCACTCCTTTTAAACGTTCTTATTACCACTCCTCTTAAACGTTCTTACTACCACTCCTCTTAGACGTTCTTACTACCACTCCTTTTAAACGTTCTTATTACCACTCCTCTTAAACGTTCTTACTACCACTCCTCTTAAACGTTCTTACTGCCACTCCTCTTAAACGTTCTTACTACCACTCTTAAACGTTCTTACTACCACTCCTCTTAAACGTTCTTACTACCACTCCTCTTAAACGTTCTTACTACCACTCCTCTTAAACGTTCTTACTACCACTCCTCTTAAACGTTCTTACTACCACTCCTTTTAAACGTTCTTATTACCACTCCTCTTAAACGTTCTTACTACCACTCCTCTTAAACGTTCTTACTGCCACTCCTCTTAAACGTTCTTACTACCACTCTTAAACGTTCTTACTACCACTCCTCTTAAACGTTCTTACTACCACTCCTCTTAAACGTTCTTACTACCACTCCTCTTAAACGTTCCTCTTTACTCCTCTTGCTTCTCCCACCAGCCAGCCAATCAGGTTGAGGGAGGTGCCACTAATTAAAAGATCCAGACGGTAGTTAAACACGGCCAGGTAGTTGTGGTCGTCGGGGTGAACGACCTACCAGAGCCGTCGTGGCCTGAACTTTTTAACTATTTTCACTTTATTTCTGTCTTCTTGTTACTATTAATTACGACTCCCTAAAAATATCACGACTACCTTAATATTGACGGCTACCATAATGACGACTCCCAAAAATATAATGACGACTCTCTTAAATATAATGACGACCCCTAAATGTAATGACGACTCCCAAAAATATAATGACGACTCTTTTAAATATAATGACGACCCCTAAATGTAATGACGACTACATTAATGACGACTCCCAAAAATATAATGACGACTCTCTTAAATATGATGACGACCCCTAAATGTAATGACGACTACATTATTGACGACTCCCAAAAATATAATGACGACTCTCTTAAATATAATGACGACCCCTAAATGTAATGACGACTACCATAATGACGACTCTCTTAAATATAATGACGACCCCTAAATGTAATGACGACTACATTAATGACGACTCCCTAAAATGTAATACTGATCTTTAATAATACTGTAATTTAAGTGTCTGAATAAAACACACAGGGACTATATTAGTAAAGTGTGTGTGTGTGTGTGTGTGTGTGTGTGTGTGTCATCAAATAAAGTTACTTCATTACTCTCATTCAAGATTTATAACAACAATTGACAGAATTATTAAAAACAATAAAATATCCCCAAATTGATTTTAATAAGTTCATGTGTACAAACGCTCTTGTGTGCATCATATTTTACAGTCATGAAGGTAATTCCTACACTCATGTGGTTTGATAAACTCTATGTATATACTTGTGGATGAGTGGTTAGGTTAGGTTAGGTTAGGTTAGGTGTGTGGTCAGGTGTGTGGTTAGGTTAGGTAAGGTGTGTGGTCAGGTGTGTGGTTAGGTTAGGTTAGGTGTGTGGTCAGGTGTGTGGTTAGGTTAGGTAAGGTGTGTGGTTAGGTTAGGTGTGTGGTCAGGAATGTGGTCATGATGTTGGCACTACTGAGAGGAATCATGATTTTGGCACTGCTGAGGGGAGACATTATGTTGGCACTGTTGGCACTGCTGAGGGGACACATTATGTTGGCACTGCTGAGTCAAAATACTGAGGAGGAGATAAAACGCATTTGAAATATTAATTATACCCTATAGCAATCTGTCTGTCTGTCTGTCTGTCTGTCTGTCTGTCTGTCTCTCTGTCTGTCTGTCTGTCTCTCTGTCTGTCTGTCTGTCTCTCTCATTATTTTATATACCTTACCATATTATCTGATACTTCCAGGAAAATTATTAATCTAAGGTTACTTACTAATGACAGTACGATATGTTAATGCCTAAGACTCATACCTGTTAAGTTATTACCTTGGTGAGAGTGAAAGTCGATCACCTGAGACAGATAATGTTAATTACCTGTTACCTGAGATTAATTAATTAAGGTGTTAAGGTGATGATTTTACGATGTATCGCTGACCTCACCTGTGGATTAATGAAAAACAAGGTGACCGTAGTTATAATCTCACCTGGTGTTAGAATATGTGATTGAGAACAAGAGTGTGTGAACCCAATGAGACTCTCCCACCATGAATTAGAACAGGTGAAGAACATTCTGGAGAGATGATTACAGAAATAACATAGGGAATATGCAAGAATGGTACGTCAATAGTTATGTTTACTTGTGAAATTTTTAGTGAATTATCCCCACATATATTTTTTTTTCATTATTAATTTATTTTTTTAGTAACTATCAATGTGTTTCACTTATTCTATTTTCCTTTGCTTCTTTTTTCCTATTTTCATTCATTCATGCCTTAGAGTATCGCCCTGCAGCTTTCTGTTAGCTTCTTGCCTTCTCCTTTAGCTGAACATAGCTTTAAGCCCAAACAACTGCACAGCAAAATTTAGCTTCCCTCTTCCTCTTATTGCTCTGCCACAGCTCAAATATTGCTGGAATATTACCTACTAGCTTATTAATATTCCAATAGTTGAGTAATATCCATGTACTTGCTATTGCTAACTAATATTAAGGTATTGTGTAATTTATGTTGCTCAGTAATATTCGTGTAAGATATTCGTGTAAGTAATATCCGTGTACGTGTTTATATTGCTAAGTAGTAATAGTAAATAAAAAGGTATTATGTATATTAATAAATAGTCTATCGGTTACTTACAATCGACAATACACTTTTGACTCGTGTTTTAAACTGTAGTGTACGTTAATTATAAGTATTTTGAAAGTATTAAGTATTTTAGAGTATGTTGTGTTTGTATCATGCTGGTAAGTCTAAAGTCTGTACTGTTTACTTTTTTGTCAGCCAGTTATAAATTAAACCTGCTTTGATTCTGAATTTTGATTGGTCAGTATTTGCTGAGTTTGCTGAGTTTTTGTAGTTTCTGATGCTAGAGTAAGCCAATCATACATAAGGACTCTTGAGATTCATGAATTTTGATTGGTGTCTCGAAATAACTAATAAAAACATAACTAATAATATGTTTTGGTCATTAGAATTATCGTCATAACTTGTTAATGGTTGTTCTGATGACCCTAAATGACCAATAAATATTGTTATTATCGTTTCTCTCAGGTGATTCGAGACAGCCAATGAACCCCCTCACTGCAACACTCCATAAATCATAAGTTTAATTCCAGCACCAAAATATTGACGTTAGGTGTTGAGATTTTCCATGAATAAGATAATTGTTGATGTGGAAACTGACACTCATATATCTCACTCTTTTTCTCCCTCTCCCCTCCCCCCCTCTCTACCCTCCCCTTCCTCCTCTATCCCCATCCCCTTTCTCTCCATCCACCTCTGTCCCTTTCTCCCTCTGTCCCCATCCCCTTCTCTCCCCTTCCCATGTTTCCCTTCCCTTCTCTCTCCAACCCCCTGTCTCCCCATCCCCTTCTCTCCCCATCCTTCCTCCCTTCCCCTCTGTCCTTCCTCCCGCCCTTCTGCACCACCACGACACCAACAGGATGAAATCGAACCAGAGATGGCTGAAGCTCCGCACCACAGTCCAGCTATCAGGGGCGCTCTCCTCCTCCATGAACCGTACCAAGCCGCCCCTCAAGAGAGAAGACTCCTTCATCAAGCGCTTCTCCACCAGGCAGATTGCAGAGATTCAGGTGGGTGGTCATCTCTCAGTGTCTCTCTTCCTCTCTATCTGTGTCTCCTTCGTGTATTTATCTCTTGCATTCCAGGCCGTATTAAACCACTTCCAGATTCCTTTCAGTTTCCAGGGTGTATCAGTCCTTTCTCAGATTCCAGACTGTAGTAAAGGTTTTTCAGATTCCAGACTGACTGTAGTAAACCTCCTTCAGATTCCAGACTGACTGTAGTAAACCTCTTCCAAATTCCAGACTGACTGTAGTAAACCTCTTCCAGATTCCAGACTGTAGTAAACCCCCTTTTCCAGAGTCTTGAGTATTAAGTCGACTTTTGTGATTTCCAGAGTTTAATATTTGTCAAATATTGTGGGATTTACCTGAAGAGAAGCTACCGGAGTTTGATTTGGATCCAGGTAAGTCCTCCCCCCCCCCCCCCCTTCCCTCCATCATCTTTGTGTACAATTTTGGTGATTTTATGTAATTCAGGTTCTTGTACAGTCACGAACAATAGTCCCTTTACACACCTGGGACTTTGAACTGCTGGAAAGAGACTCGGAATTGTTTGGATCAGTTTGTATTGCTGGAATGAATCTTTGTTTTCCTGGAATGAATCTTTGTGCGACTGGAATGAATCTTTGAATTGCTGGAATGCATCTCTGTGTTACTGGAATGAATCTTTGTATTACTGAAATGAATCTTTGTATTACTGGAATGACTCTTTGTATTACTGGAACGATGAGACTTTATTGTTAGAATGAGTCTCCGAACAGCTGGAACGAGACTCCTAATTCCTAGAACGACTCTAAAAATTACTGGAGCAAGTCTCTGAATCGGTTGTCTGCCCATAGATAGCGTTGTTGTATATATCATTTGGCCTTAATACAGTTTTGGAACATATATGTAAAGAAATTGATGGTCATTACTTCACCTTTTGGCGCCAATTTACACCTGTGACTTTTTTATATATATTTTTGTTTTCTTTTTCCTGAAGTTATTTTTTATCTTGAAATCGAGTATAATTTTTATTTTTTACTTTTTTATTTTATAAGATCGAATCTATATTTGCGAGTTAGTTTGCTTCTATATCTTAGGAACGAATTTACGTTTAGGTTATATAAAACATTCGGTATATTTTTGCATTATATAGTTGAAATATATGACTTAGGTGGAGGAGGGATGGGAAAGGAAAGGATGGGGGGTGGAGATGGAAGGGAGGGAGGAAGGTGTAGGATGAAAGAATTGGAGAGAAAGGGATGAGAGGGAGATTTGAGGAAGTGGGAGAGAAGGGGAAAGATGTAGGATGGGAGAGGGACGGGAAGAGGAAGAGAGAATGGAAAGGAAAAGGATGGGGGAAAGAGGGGGAGGGATAGGAAAAGTGAGAGGATGGACGAGGGAAAGGGAGAAGAAAGGGGGAGTATGGGAAGGGAAAGGAGAGGATGGAAATGGAAGGAAACAAAAGGAAGAGGAAGGGAAGGGAAGGGAAAGGGGTTGTTTGGGTATTGTTTCATCAGAGTGTCTTTAGCTTTTGTTTATAGACGTTTATTCTGCCTTAATGCCGTAGAGGATACCTTAATTTACCTTAATTTTAGGAACTGAATCAGACCTTAATTTAGGGTTAGTTTTAAGAGCTGAGTTTGGCCATGTTCACAATTTGCCAAATTTACCTTAATAAAATGGGTTATGTATTTATTTTATTTTATTTAAGTAGTTGTACATGAATATATTCCTCACACCCACCCGCCCACCCGCCCACCCACCTACGCACCCACCCACTTACCTCTCTAATCCGCCCACCATCCCACGTCACTCACCTATCAATCCATCATGCC
>CAUDMG010000313.1:270000-297500 GCA_958450375.1 Homarus gammarus
AGAAGCTTAACGTAATTAAACGTTAATGATGGATTCAGACTCACCTCACTGAAGAGAGAGAGAGAGAGAGAGAGAGAGAGAGAGAGAGAGAGAGAGAGATGGTATGCGGTAACAGACGCCTTGATTATGTGGATGAATATTTTACCTGAAATGAATTGTAAACAGTGGAATAATTGTGTTTACAAGATTGTGCACACACACACACACACACACACACACACACACACACACACACACACACACACACACACACACACACACCCAAAGACCCCGAAATTCCAAACCAAAAACGATTTTGGGGACAGGAATGTTAATCCTTATGTGAGAAAACTTTTTAATTTATCCCTCTAATACTGATGGAGCTCTCTCTCTCTCTCTCTCTCTCTCTCTCTCTCTCTCTCTCTCTCTCTCTCTCTCTCTCTCTCTCAGGAGTCATAATAATTGTCTGGTCGTTGATTCGGGTGCGGGGGGGGGGGGGGGGGGCTTTCCTTAACCTGCTCATTATTGCAGTCTGAGGTTAGGTTAGGTTAGCTTAGGTTAGGTTAGGTTAGGTTACATTTAGCTTCAGGTTTTATTTAATTAGTGTTAGGGTGTTTAATCGTCATGTGAAATAAGCTGGGGTGACTAATCTTCAGGTGGTCCCATAGAGGGGGTGACTAATCTTCAGGTGGTCCCATAGAGGGGGTGACTAATCTTCAGGTGATCTCGTAACATAACTGACACACATCAACAAAAACCTCGGATTAAACAAACACCTGAGTACTGTACCTCCAATTACCTGTTCTCTGAGTCACACAAAAACCTTTAATAAAAAATAAAAATAAAAACGCCCGCGAGTTCTATACCCATTAAGGCAACAAACGCTGGTAAATAAAACGCAACCAGCCTTTGAGTTCACTTGGAGTTTTACTTAATGTTTATTGGAGGTAAGAGAACGCATAGTCTCACTTGGTCTGATGATAAGGTGGAAGTTGTGGTGGTGATGATTTTTTACACTGTGAGTCATTGTTGCTCTGTATAAGTCATTGTTGCTTTCATTGTGAGTCATTGTTGCTCTGTATAAGTCATTGTTGCTTTCATTGTGAGTCATTGTTGCTTTCTATAACTGTGAATCATTATTGCTTTCCCTAAACATTTGAGTCATTGTTGCCTTCTATAACTGTGAATCATTATTGCTTTCCCTAAACATTTGAGTCATTGTTGCCTTCTATAACTGTGAATCATTATTGCTTTCCCTAAACATTTGAGTCATTGTTGCCTTCTATAACTGTGAATCATTATTGCTTTCCCTAAACATTTGAGTCATTGTTGCCTTCTATAACTGTGAATCATTATTGCTTTCCCTAAACATTTGAGTCATTGTTGCCTTCTATAACTGTGAATCATTATTGCTTTCCCTAAACATTTGAGTCATTGTTGCTTTCATTGTGAGTCATTGTTGCTTTCTTAACTGACTGAATCATTGTTGCTTTCTATAACTGTGAGTAATTTTTGCTTTCCCTAACCATTTGAGTCATTGCTGCTTTCTTTAACTGTGAAAGTTAGACACGCTTGCCTGGTCAGAGTGTAAGGGAGAAGAAATACAGAAGTCTGGCCTAAAGCTTCACAGAAAACGGGAGTCATTTTCATCGCCCTCGAGGTGAAAGTCGCAATTGAATGGGTCATATTTTCATCTTTGCGCCTGGCGTTAGTGTGGATAATGTATACTTCACCTGGCGTTAGTGTGGATAATGTATACTTCACCTGGCGTTAGTGTGGATAATGTATACTTCACCTGGCGTTAGTGTGGATAAGGTATACTTCACCTGGCGTTAGTGTGGATAAGGTATACTTCACCTGGCGTAAGTGTGGATAATGTATACTTCACCTGACGTTAGTGTGGATAATGTATACTTCACCTGGCGTTAGTGTGGATAATGTATACTTCACCTGGCGTTAGTGTGGATAATGTATACTTCACCTGGCGTTAGCGTGGATAATGTATACTTCACCTGGCGTTAGTGTGGATAATGTATACTTCACCTGGCGTTAGTGTGGATAATGTATACTTCACCTGGCGCTAGTGTGGATAATGTATACTTCACCTGGCGTTAGTGTGGATAATGTATACTTCACCTGGCGTTAGTGTGGATAATGTATACTTCACCTGGCGTTAGTGTGGATAATGTATACTTCACCTGGCGTTAGTGTGGATAATGTATACTTCACCTGGCGTTAGTGTGGATAATGTATACTTCACCTGGCGTTAGCGTGGATAATGTATACTTCACCTGGCGTTAGTGTGGATAATGTATACTTCACCTGGCGTTAGTGTGGATAATGTATACTTCACCTGGCGTCAATGCAGATAGAAAATAATAATAATAATAATAATAATAATAATAATAATAATAATAATAATAATAAACTGAATTATAGCCTTATTTTCTCCCTCACTTTGGCCTCGTAATAAAGGTGTGATAATCATATGAGACTTTAATGGTGAGGTGGAACTAGTTGAAACTAATAGATGGTACTGGTCATTAGAAGTGGGGAGGAGGGGGGGGGGAGGGGGATAAGGAGGGAGAGAGAGAGAGGGGGGAAGTGGAGGTGAGAGAGGGAGGGGATAAGGAGGGAGAGAGAGAGGGGGGAAGTGGAGGTGAGAGAGGGAGGGGATAAGGAGGGAGAGAGAGGAGGAACGGAGAGAGAGGGAATGGGAAATCAGAGAGAGGGAAGGGGAGATGAGAGAGGGGGGGGAGGTGAGAGAGAGGGAAAGAAGAGAGGGGAAGGGGGAGGAGGATGGGATTGGGAGAGGGGAATTGAAGAAGGGAGGTGGAGGGCGAGAGGGAAATAGGAAAAGGAGAAGCAAAGAAGAAGGGGAAGAGAAAGGGAGAAAAAAAGAGGGAGAGAGGGGAATAAGAGGGAGTTAGGGAAAGGGGATGAGAACGTTGTAGGAAGAGGGGGGAAAGGGACGTGGTTTAAAAAAAAGAGGGGTGAGGGGGAGGGGAGAAGATACAAGGGTGAGGGGAGAGGAGAGAGAGGGGAGAAGAGGGGGGACTTATATGATTTGACCTCAGAGGGGAAATTCATCCTCTCTGAGTTGTTTCACCTTAAAAATAGGAAAGTTGGAAGATATTGGCGAACATTTCTCTCTCTCTCTCTCTCTCTCTCTCTCTCTCTCTCTCTCTCTCTCTCTCTCTCTCTCTCTCTCTTTTAGGTCATATATGAGTATTGGGAAAGAGAGAGAGAGAGAGAGAGAGAGAGAGAGAGAGAGAGAGAGTAAAAGCAGTGGTGTAAAGGTCGGAATCCCTGAAATAGAGGAAAAAAATTACACTTGAGATTCTGCATCAGTAATATGAGGCCTCGTTGGCAACTCTGCTCCCTGCCTTATTTTCCTTCCCCGAGAAACTATTTATAGAAAGTATTTAAGAACAATTTTCGTTATAAAGTATAAAAGTACGATGATATTTAACTAAAAAGTACTAAAGTATAATAATTACCGACGTTAAAAAGTATGAAAAAATAAAATGTTACATTGAAGGTATAAAAAAGTATATTTCCAGCATTAAAAAGTTTGAAATTTAATAATAATATCTGGTAATTTGAAGAAGTAATATAACTTTTCATCGATAAGACCTTTAAAAGTACTAAGATAGCATGAAAATTCAAACTATAGTACAAAGTTATAATATTTCATTAAAAAGTAGAAAGTCATAAAATATATCACTAAAAAGATAAAAAAATACAATGGTCGAATTATAAAAGTATAAAGTACAATATTCCCTCTAACTAAAAGTACTATTATGAACCAAAGTTAATATCCCAAGTATGTGAGAGGTTTGCAACTGTTCTGGTCACACTGTTTAACACAACCTCTCATTCCTTCAGTTAATGAGAAGTTAAATTCAGTTCCAGGGTCTTATATTATAAATTTACCCCTTAACTGGTGAGCTGAGAACGTATCTAACTGGTCCTTTTAACTGGAGAACTGAGAGAGAGCTGAGAATGTATCTAACTGGTCCTCTTAACTGCAGAACTGAGAACACATCTAACTGGTCCTCTTAACTGCAGAGCTGAGAGAGAGAGAGAGCTGAGAACGTATCTAACTGGTCCTTTTAACTGGAGAACTGAGAGAGAGCTGAGAAAGTATCTAACTGGTCCTCTTAACTGCAGAGCTGAGAGAGAGAGAGAGCTGAGAACGTATCTAACTGGTCCTTTTAACTGGAGAACTGAGAGAGAGCTGAGAAAGTATCTAACTGGTCCTCTTAACTGCAGAGCTGAGAGAGAGAGAGAGCTGAGAACATATCTAACTCACCCACTTAAGTTATGATACAAAAATGGTTTCACAAAGATATGAACGTGATTTATTGAGTAACAGCAGAGAAGGAAGTAAGGAAGGAAGAAAGGAAAGAGTAAGGAAGGAAGGAAGAATGGAAGGAAGAAAGTAAGGAAGGATATAAAGTAAGGAAGGAAGGAAGAATGGAAGGAAGAAAGTAAGGAAGGATATAAAGTAAGGAAGGAAGGAAGAATGGAAGGAAGAAAGTAAGAAAGGAAGGAAGAATGGAAGGAAGAAAGGAAAAAAAGTAAGGAAGGAAGGAAGAAAGTAAGGAAGGAAATAAAGTAAGGAAGGAAGGAAGGAGAATTAGCAGAGACAAGAAGAAAATAAAGGGGAATTGGAAGGAAGGAAGGAAGTTAGGAGGGAAAGGAAGAGATAGATAATTAAAGAAGACCAGAAAGTAGAACAGAGAGAGAGAGAGAGAGAGAGAGAGAGAGAGAGAGAGAGAGAGAGAGGTAACCATATGATAGATGAAACAGGTAATTAATTGCGTTGTAGGTCAGGTGTGAAGACTGACTGTGTTTAAAAAGGGAATATAGAAAATGAGGGAGAGAAAGAAAGGAGAGAATGAGAGAAGAGGGGAGAAACAGAGAGAGAGAGACAGGAGAGGGGAGAAAGAGATTAAGTGAAGGTGGAAGAAGGGGAGAAAAAGAGAGAAAAGAGATCAAGAGAGAGATAGAGAAGTAAGAAAGAGAGAAAGGTAAAGTGAGAGGGAGAGAAAGAAAAGTAAGAGAGTAGGAAAGAGAGAGATAGAGAAGGAGAGATAAAGAAACAGAAAAGAGAGTAGCAAAGTGAGAGACAAAAAGAAAGCTAAGAGAGAGAGAGAGAGAGAGAGAGTCAACAACATGACAGATGAGAGTCAGGTTCACACAATGTTTACACTGTCCCTCGACCTTCATATTTTTTAGGCTTTTTTGTCAGACTCAGGTTACTAACTTACCCGAAGGTGCCGAGTACTGTTAGTAATATTATTTATTTATTATTATTATTGACCTTAGACATTCTTACAGTGAACGTGACCTTTAAGTTTTGGGGCTGCCAGTGACAAAAGGCTTCCGGAGTCTCCATCTCTCACCTTCTGATTTTCGAGATGTTCTGACCTTTGACCTGTGAAGTGATATTAACCTGGGTGATACTAGATGATACTTATGATATTAACCTTTGACCTGTGAAGTGATATTAACCTGGGTGATACTAGATGATACTTATGATATTAACCTTTGACCTGTGAAGTGATATTAACCTGGGTGATACTAGATGATACTTATGATATTAACCTTTGACCTGTGAAGTGATATTAACCTGGGTGATACTAGATGATACTTATGATATTAACCTTTGACCTGTGAAGTGATATTGACCTGGGTGATACTGGTGATATTGACCTTTGACCTGATATTGACCTCTTAAGCGATATTGACCTGATAAATGCTGACCTTCATATTGTGACCTATCTATATGCAATGACCTTGATCTTCGTGGGTTGGCATTAGGCCTATGTCCAGTTACCTTTTTTACCTTCGTAGTGACCTTGGTAATTTGTTTTGACCTTTGATTTATTTAGTGACTTTTGACCTTATTGGGTGACTTAATGTTATATGGATATGATGTTGAACTACAGTTAAGATGGTTATGTGGAGTAAACTAAGCTGTATGTGGCAGACAACAGTATGTGGTGGCAGACAGCAGTATGTGGTGGCAGACAACAGTATGTGGTGGCAGACAGCAGTATGTGGTGGCAGACAGCAGTATGTAGTAACAAACAAACTTGAGGTAAACAAAACTATATACCAGACAATACTATGTGGCAGACATGAGTTCGTGGCAAACAGGACTATGTTGCAGACAAGATTGGATAGGATTGTGTATGGCAAACAAGTGTGTGGCAGACTAAAACGTGTGGTAAACAAGACCATATGACACAGAGTGAGGGAGGGATTAAAGAATGGATAGGGGCGAGGGAGGGGGGCAAGGGGGGGGGGGCAAGGGGGGTTAAGGGATGGAAGGGAAGGGGGGGGCGAACGAGAGAAAGGGGAGGCTAGGTGACGCTTTTTATGGATCACCCACTATCAATACAAGGATGTTTGGCTCGCCTTATCAGAAATCCATAGTTGACCAGAGTACCGCTCACGACAACAGAGGTGACTGAGGTTGATCTCCTACTGTCACTCGGGGGTGTTGTAAGAGTCGGTGTCTGTAATGGAGTCTTATGGAGTATTTGGGTAACGGACGGATAAACGTACACACGAGACTATGTAAATGGATACACGTACAGAATTGGGGGGGGGGGGTGAATATGTGTGTTTTTGGAGAGGATATTGAATTATAGATGTACTGTTTTAGGTCATGGTAAAACACACACACACACACACACACACACACACACACACACACACACACACACACACACACCTTCTCATCCACATAAACAACAACAGATCAAATTCTTTATTCTTAGGTAATCCCACTTTAAACTTTTCTCCTCCTAACTCATATAACTGACTCACATAAGGTACAAAATAAAGATGACTTCCCAGAGGCTCGTGTTATAAATATTTCCCCTAACTTAAGGTAAAAAAAAAAGTACCCAAATGGACTGACTTGAGCTACGGTACAAAGATAGATTCTCAATTGAACTGAATCATAAGTATCAAGGCTTCATATGTTAATGGTTTCTCCTTAATTAAACGAGGGATCACCAAAATGGCACCAAACTTGTACAGAGACTCTAAGCTCAGTGATTTTTTTTTTTTTTTTTGCGTTGTAGGTTAATTGTTCCTGTCAGATGTGGTGTCTCATTTGCATTTCGAGGAGAGGTTTAACATATGAACCTTTGATGCTTCATCTTAGTGTCGTGGGTTTAATGGTCCAGGTAAGATGAATACTTACATCTCTACTTAGTGGGGAGGAAAATTTTAACTTAGGAATCTTTGTTGAAGCCATCTTTACCTCGTAGCTTTAGTGATTCAGTCGGATATGTTCTTAAATATCTAGTTAGGCGACACAATCAACCTTAGAACTTATGAGAAATTAACTTTACTTACGATTTTAATGAACCTAGTTTAAGAGAAAGATTTTAATCACGTATCATTAAAAAAAACACCTTTATCTCATAGCATTCGTGAGTCATTTAGGCCCTTTTCGTATCTCTAGTTCGTAAGAAAATCGAACTTACGAACTTGTGTGAATCCGTACCCTGGGTGGGATTGATCTGTGCTCATCAATCATGCAGTGCTTGATCAATCATGCAAATGTCGCCGGAACTGATAGTCAACTGGGCATTAATGTCCTTGAGATAACACGAAAAGAGCTGGAAGACTCCCTTAATTACGTCTCGTTATAGAAGATGCGACCACCTGATTGGCCGACCTGTTTGGGGGGGGGGGGGGTAGGAAGAAGGGGAGAAGGAGGCAGAAAAGGGAGGAGGAATAGGGAAGGAAGAGGGGAAAACAGGACGATAAGAAGGAATAGAGGAAGGAAAAGGAGGAAGAAAGAGTGGGTGAATGAGGAATAGAGAGGGAAGATGGAAGAATTAGAAGGAAAGGGCGGAAGGGAGATGTAGGGGAGGAGGTAGATGACAAGGAAAGGGAGGCAACAGAAAGAGAGTTAGGAAAATGAGGAGGAGGAGGAGGAAAGACAGAAAGAAGGGAGGGAGAAGAGGTGGGTGAAGGAGAGCACGGAAGGGGGATGAAGAGGAGAAAAAAGAGGAGACAGGTTAAGAAGAGGAGGTAGGGATGTATGGCTTGTGTACGCTATAAGTAGTCTACCTACTAAGAGGCCCATTGGGTCATAGTACGCAGGTGTAGTGGGCCGTACCGTGTCCCTTAGACTAGAAACTTATCAAGATCGTCAGGTTAAGATAGGTTTGGTTAGGTTAGGTTTGACTAGTTCGTGTCAGGTGCCATGATTAGATGCCTTTTTATACGCAGGCTGTGACGTACACGGCTGGCTGTCTGGCAACAATATATTATTGTAACAGGACGCCGCGCGGGTCAGTAGTGTCAGTCTAACTTTTTTCTCAAATCGTTTTCTACTTTGCGTGGCTTCATCCTCAACTCCTAAAGGTCATCAGAAAACCATAAACAATATTGATTTTTATTTTTTATTTTTAGGACACGGATAAAATATTATTATTGGTATATAAGTGAGAGAGAATTTAGTTAAAAAACAAGATGCATCAAGAATTAACTGTTTACTGCATTGACGTAAATCTATTTATTTTGATAAAGTGTTCTTGAATATGTTTAGACAGTGATATTCTTCATGTTTAATATGTGAAGAGAATATTACCTTTAATACATAAGGAAAAAAAAGTCAGCGTCTGCGATTCAGTTACGAAAATAAAATAAAAAGGATTTAGACTCGTATCCTCTCTCGTGAATTGGTTGCCATTTAAACGATGGACGCCAGGACGCTTCGCTGTTGTGTTGTGCTTACTCGCTCTGCCGTGAAATTACCATCGTTTCAAGATACTGAAGAGTAAATGTCTTACTTAAAATGGTTCAGAGTGTTGCCCTCGAGTGAAACAAGACACACAAGAATAAGATGACCTCCTTGGGGTGAGTTAAAATGAGTAGTTACTATGGATTGAAAATGTGTTGGGATGTGGAGTCGAGTATATTGTTATGAAGTTGTATTACCTGTATAATACTCTCATTAACCTGGCGCTACCTCACGGCTGGCAGTATACACACGATGTTTTACCGTTGATTAAGTATCTTACAATATTTAGGTTAGGTGAAGTGACTTTATAAGAATTTTTCCCTTTAAAGAGTGTATCTGCATTTGATATATTATACGTTCATCCATTCACTGCCCTGTAAAGCGTTAAATTACCTGTACCATCATTTACATGTATTAAACGATATAAACTAGGTTGTTATTGTTAAGGTATTCAGTAGTCTTTTATATACACAAACCTCAAAGGATCACTTGAATATCAATCACGTCACCATAGTTTTAGGAGTCGTTTAATTATTGTGAAAGAAAAAGAACACGGCGTGTGTCTGTGTGTGTGTTCATGGTTATTCACGCTATTCATTTTATTCATGATAATTTTCACACGCCCGACTCTCATAACGGCGGTAGAAGGACTTGGGAGAATGTCGCTGCAAATCCTCCAATACCATAAATGTTAACTAGCCAGGAGAGACCCGCGGCGTCCTAACCCTGGCTACAGTCTTGAGTGGTATCATACATTATATATAGTGTGTTTGTGTTTACTACTGAGTAAGGAGACAGACGCCCCCTAATGTTCTTAAATTGTGATTGGTATTTTTACTGGGTGTTTGTTTTATATAATGAAAATTTGGTTGTGTGAGAATGGTGTTTGCAATGTTTTGGTTGACTTAATGTTGGTTTGTTTTCTTTAAATTTTCACTTAATGTTTGTTTGATGCATAGAATCTGAACACTGTGGTTGAGCAAGGAAATCAACTTTTAAATTGCCTTCGAAATGTCAGTAGACCTAGACCTTAGCTCTCTCGGTGCTTCGGTAAATGAAATCAGTCGTTGAACCTATGCCTGATTCAAACAGGAATGAAGCATTGGGCAGACAAATTTGATTATATGTATTGTTCAGTGGTTCATTCCAGCGAATATCGGACAAGATTCCGTAAGCTTTTATTGCCTGATGTACTGAAGGTGTAAAGGCCATGGGCTACATACTGTGTCCTAAAGGAACCCAGAGTTTATTTCCTTTCAGCTTCACCAGATTTTGATTCTGTAAATAAAACCAAACATTGAAGGGAATAACTCGAGGTAAACAAACCAATACAAAGTCCGTGGAATTAATTAGTTATTATGTACGTTACCACATGAGTGAGACTGCTGGTGTAGGTCGATCATTACTACTTATAAAGCGAGGCTAACCTGACGCTGCCGACCTAATACTGGGCAGGTGAGGGTCGTCTCTATTTCCCAGGGTGTTCAGGTACAATGTTCATAATTATCTCACTTAATAACAGTCTGCTAAAACCAGTCGACGCCAAATTAAACTTAATGTAATTAGATGCAGCCTAATGATAATTTCTATATTTGTGATCCCTGCTGATTGTCAATGATTATAATTCAGGAGACCAGAACAGTAAGAGGTATTACATTGTTGTTATATGTAGGTCAGGGAACAGCAGAACGCTGTCAGAAATACCGTAATTTTATTGAGTTTTAGAATTTTACTGTTCTCAGCAGCCACGCGCCAGCTCAGGGGGTCTGCCCCCAAGAAGACGTAGGGCGCTATACAGTAGTCCCGGTTAGGCTACGCTAGGTTTAAGGTTCACAAAGACCTACTGTCTGCACATGACCACCTGGATGGAGTTTTCCTGAAGGTAGAAACGTATTCATTGAGTATCTCCCCCGACCCTTGTTCAGTTTAGAAAAGCTTCCTGTTGACTCTCTGTTACACTGTGAGATATTCAAATTCTTCTCTTTTAAACTGAGTCATTTATATCGTTTACCTGTATCCCCTTTTTATAACTACTTGGGAATATTAAGCAGCAGGACACAGTTAACTCATGATATTCATTATAATATCCCTATATATTGTTTCATCTATCTTGCGTCCTGACATTAAGCTTAGTCTGTTGTGTAATGCTAATATGCCGATGAGCGCCGCTTAGCCTAGTGTGCCATGTTGATAAGCAATTCAGCAAATACGCTTAACCAGCACACATAAACTAATACGTAATATTATTGACTATTGTATTATACTAGGGTAAGCGTAGTTTAATGGGTGTATTGAGACTGATGAACGTATACTACTGCAGCTCACCGGTAAATTTGTACAGATGGCGACCATTATGTTTAACTCTGGTTTGTTATTGTGTTGAGAGACTAAGTTTAGCCGACCTCGTATTTAATGCCGCTGATCTCTCTAACTGCGTGTGTAACTTGGCAGCCTATGATTCGGGTGTCATTTCCTTATGGATGAAGCTGCTATTATGTGCCAGCGTGTAGTTAGTCATTTAAACAATTGACTTGTTGGCAAAATTCCTCCCACTTTCGGAATCTTTAACAACAATATACTTTACTAATTCTAATGTTTGTCACGGAGGTAGAGTGGAACAACCGCGGTAAGGGTTAACTACTCTTATTGTCCAAGATCAATAAACTTTGAGGCCTACTCCTAAGAGTTAAGTGTCATTGTACAGTATAAAGAATAAGACGTATTTTATGCCATTAATATTACGTAACGCAGAGATGTTTGAGCAATGTAAATGTTATATTTGAATTTACATGTTTCTATAGTAAGATAAAGAGGACCCATAATGCTTACATGTCACTACCCTTCAGGATAGCTGACTTGGGGCTTTTTTCCACAGTACAATACACTGCTGGACGCTGCGGCAGGTGATGAACAATTCTACACTGTTTGTTACCCCCAAAAATGTTATGCCACCGACCAACAACTGACCCGTGAATTTGATGATGAAAATTGATAGGTTAATTATTCATTATGTGGCTATAAAACGTTGACGATCATTATATACATAGCTAAAACTTTTTCGTGTATGAGCTATTAATAATACATGTAACAACTACTGTCAACTTAATCACCATACATCACGTTGTTGTTGAGTAAAGTGCAGAAAAAAACACATACACAACAGGATATAATATTCGATCTACGTATTTTTTTAGCCCGCCAACATGCTAGTTATCATAGAATAACTCTTAAGATGAGTAAAGTTTTGGAAAGATATAAAATATTCACTACTATCTGCTGCCGCCATTAAAGTGTTTTAACCTGAGCCCCGGCGGGTAAGTCGAGCCAAGCACCACCACCACCTTTGATATAGTCGTGTTTATTTACATTTTGAAGCTGACAATCGAGGCCTTTGACTTATTATTATTATTATTATTATTATTATTATTATTATTATTATTATACACTATATATGTAAGATGTTGATTTTTATTTGTTGGTGGATTAAGGTAGAATTTGGGTTAGTTATTGTTGAAGGGAAAACACTTAGTTATTTTTCTTAAGTCTTTCGTTATCTGTAAGTTAGGAAAGTGTTCAGTTATCCATAAGGTAGGATGGTGTTTAAGTTAGCTGTAGTATAAGTTAGGATACTCTTTAGTTATCCTATTTATCCATATATTAAGATATAGTAAACAGTTCTTAATAACCCTGGTAGTTGAAGCGCCTAAAAGAACAATCAACAATAACAACATCGCGTTAAACGGAATAGAACAGAGCGAAGAAATTTGTATTACAGTAAAGAAAATATTTGATTGTTTTCGCTCACAGAAGAAATTTTAATAAGACCGTAAAGAAATACGTGTGAATATTGAGTACATTTTCTGTCTGAGTGTAAGAAATAACATGGGTATAGATAATAGGACGAGGATGTGAAAACTATAGAGATTATCCTGTAAGATTAGGTGGCATTGAAACCTATTGTTATGAGGTATAAAATGCTATTCAATCCTTTTAAGTTCGTGTGTGTAAATTTTAGGAACATTCGAAATAGGAAGATTTATTTATTTATTTTAAGAAGGAAATTATTGTATTTATTCTTTCTCTGTCACAAATTTAATGATCTAAACTAGATTATTTTAGATTTCGTTTTAAAGCAATGAAATTTAATAGGGTAAGTTAGCTAAGGGTAGGTTAGGGTTGTTATTTTAGGGGATAGGTTAGGTTAAGTTAGTATTAGGTAAGAGATATGTTATAAGTTACATCACATCAGAGTAGGTGTGATTAGGTAAGGGGTAGGCTAGGATGAGGTTAGGTAAGGGGTAGGCTAGGATGAGGTTAGGTAAGGGGTAGGCTAGGATAAGGTTAGGTAAGGGGTAGGCTAGGATAAGGTTAGGTAAGGGGTAGGCTAGGATGAGGTTAGGTAAGGGGTAGGCTAGGATATGGTTAGGTAAGGGGTAGGCTAGGATGAGGTTAGGTGAGGGGTAGGCTAGGACAAGGTTAGGTAAGGGGTAGGCTAGGATGAGGTTAGGTGAGGGGTAGGCTAGGATAAGGTTAGGTAAGGGGAAGGCTAGGTTGAGATTAGGTGAGGGGTAGGCTAGGATGAGGTTAGGTAAGGGGTAGGCTAGGATGAGGTTAGGTAAGGGGTAGGCTAGGATGAGATTAGGCAAGGGGAAGGCTAGGGTGAGGTTAGGTAAGGTATAGGCTAGCTCAGGTGCCCGGTCTGTCTGGGGTTTAGCGAGTGGCCACGTTAAGCTGGAAGGACACGATTAATTAATAACATCTGGATTAAACATCACATTACCAGGTGATTACTTTACCTGCTCCGACAAATCCTCTTGAATTAATTCATTTTTGATGTGGTCTGCAACGTAGCGCCGCTCATTGCAGGTCATCGCTGTAGTGAGTTTTTTGTTTTGTTATTTTGTATTGAAACTCTAATATTGGTTGATAGTGAATGCTGGGAATGGCTGGGGTACATTATTCGTAGTGCTGTTTTTGTAAGTAATCAGGTTTTTTTAGATATGTGTTTTGGGTTAAATAAGAACAGGGATAGGTTAGGTTTTGTTGGATTAACAGAGGGTAAGTTAGGCTTGCTTAAGGTTTAGTTAGGTTGTGTTAGGTTAGATTATTTACGTTAGGGATAGGTTAAGTTAAGCTAACCTTGGGCAAGCTGTGGATATTCTCTCTGTCAGATTTATTTGTTAGGTGTTGGCGTCTTAATTGTACATAGTAAAGTCAACACACCCCCACCTCGTCCATCACCCCCCTGCAACACCCCCCCACACCCCCACCTCGTCCATCACCCCCCCCCCCCCCACATTGTACAGTGGACACCTGTTTACAAGTGTATACACAACGTGCCTAGATGACATACATTATTCATAAGATTAATGACCCTGTAGTTAACCATCATGTGTTATAGTTTGTGTTGTGTTTATGGTATTGTGTTGATGTTGTGTTGCTAGTGGTAGGGGGTAATGTTGTAGTGGTAGTGATGGGGTGGTGGTGTGTTGTAGTGGTTGTAGTGGTAGTGATGGGGTGGTGGTGTGTTGTAGTGGTTGTAGTGATGCGGTGTTGTAGTGGTTGTAGTGGTAGTGATGGGGTGGTGGTGTGTTGTAGTGGTTGTAGTGATGCGGTGTTGTAGTGGTTGTAGTGGTAGTGATGGGGTGGTGGTGTGTTGTGGTGGTTGTTGTGGTAGTGATGGGGTGGTGGTGTGTTGTGGTGGTTGTAGTGGTAGTGATGGGGTGGTGGTGTGTTGTAGTGGTTGTAGTGGTAGTGATGGGGTGGTGGTGTGTTGTAGTGGTTGTTGTGGTAGTGATGGGGTGGTGGTGTGTTGTGGTGGTTGTTGTGGTAGTGATGGGGTGGTGGTGTGTTGTGGTGGTAGTGATGGGGTGGTGGTGTGTTGTGGTGGTTGTAGTGGTAGTGATGGGGTGGTGGTGTGTTGTAGTGATGCGGTGTTTTAGTGGTTGTTGTTGTTGTGGTGTTGATGTATTGGTGATGCTAGTGTCAATGTGGTTGTATTTATAGTGGTGGTTATGGTAGTTATTGTGATAGTCATATGGTGGTTGTTGTGGTTAAGCTCCCCGGGGTGTTATAGATAGCAGGGTTGTGGGTTGTAACAATAGCACTCTGCCTCCTCATCTGTCAGAGGTTAACGGCTTAAACTACTCACTTTTATTCAAGTTGGGTCATTTAGTTTTTTTTTGTAGACGTCTGTAATATACCGAGCCTATTGTGGTGTGAGGTAGTTTGTCTGTCCGCCCGCCTACATAATTATTTATCTTTGTTCATCCATCCGTCCGTCGTAACCTCACAGGAAGGTCAAAGGTCAAGGTTATTGTTAGTTTAAATTAAGTATTTTTTCCCCTTAAATTTAGTTTCCTTACATTTGTACATATAATATCACGTAGGTAAACAACATCATCAAAATGTCTTATGTTTACGATGAATCTCAGAATGAACACTACGACTCCTCTTGTCTCGGTAGTGTTGTCAAAATCCTTCGCCCGTTGTGTCATATTGTCTAGTATAAAATTGTCAAGATACTTTATTTTATTATTGTGTTACATCACCCTCCCCCCTCCCCCCCCCTCCTAGAGGAAGATGTTGGTTGATTTTAGGGTCTGGGGGGTCAAAGGTCAAGGTCAAAGCTGCACTCACTATGCAGAGGTCAATGAGACTGGCTTATTATGGTGCCTCTGTTGGTCTTCTTGTGTACCTTTGTGGAGCGAGTTTTATCCTTCCTCTCCTTTCTTCTTCCCGTCTCCCTCCTCCCTTCCCCTCTCTTTCTCCTACTTTCCTTCCTCTTTTCCCTTTCCCCTTCTCTGCCTTCCCCTCCCCATCTCCCCCACCCCTCTCATCCCTTTTCCCTCCCCTTCTCCCTCTCCTCCCTCTTCCCTCCTATCCCCTTCTTTCCCTCCCATTATCCTCCCCCCCCCCCTTCACACACACACACCAGAAATTGGCTGAATATTTACGACTTGTAATCCATCCTCTTCTCTGTTCATGGTGTTAGCTAGATCATGTAAGGTAGTGATTATCTCTCTCTCTCTCTCTCTCTCTCTCTCCCTCTCCATTCTTCTCTTTTCGAAGCTCATAGAACCGATATTCTTGTTCTTATAAACCGATTTACATATACACTAAAATCTATACTCGATAGAATTGTAAATAAAAACCCTACCCTGTAAAAACCGATATACATAAAGACTTAACCGATATAGTTAACTAAAAACCGATAAAATCTCTCTAAAAAACGATGGAGCTAGTTAACAAAAACCCGATACAATCTCCCTAAAAACCGATTTAATCTCTAAAAATCCATTAAACCAATATAGTTAGTAAACAAAATATCCGATATTCTCTATAAAAACCCACTAAACCGATATAGCTAGTTAACAACAAATCCGATATTCTCCTTTAAAAACATACAATAAACTCACCCGACATAAATTAGTTGTAAATCCCAGAGTTAGACATTAAAATAATTCTCATAAAAAAAAATTGACCCCCCCAAAAAAATCTGAGAAAATTAAATCTTAAAAAAAAAATAAAATAAAATAAAAATCTGACCAAAATAATTGAAAAAAAATCAAAGTGGCAATTAATCTAGAGTTCAGGTTGGAAAAACGTCCACATATATGAGTAATTGGCACCTGGCATTTAAACTGGGTCGTTAGTGTGGTGATTCATTAATTAACGAGGGTCATGGTAAGCTGTGGGGGTGTGATGAGGATGATAGTGATGATGACAAGATGGTAGTGATGATGGTAGTTATTGATAGTGATGATGATGATAATTGATGATGATTTATGATTGTAATGATGGTAATTAATGATATTGGAGATGGTGGTAATGAGGATAGTGGTGATAATGATGATAACTGATGATAATGTGTAATGGTGATGATGGTAATTGGTAGTAATGGAGATAATTGATAATAGTAACAATAATAATAGGTAATGGGTATAATACTACTACTACTACTAATAATAATAATAATGACGATATAGTTTGCTGTCTGACCTATTTTACCAAATTTTGTCATCACTTATCCTGATCAAATTCACCTGCTAATTCCTTAATGATTTGTTGACTTTTGTTATTATCCACGTGTTTATTCACTCAGGTGTTGCTGGTTTTACTCAATATATGTCAGTAATTAACTCTTACACACACACACACACACCTCTCTCTCTCTCTCTCTCTCTCTCTCTCTCTCTCTCTCTCTCTCTCTCTCTCTCTCACATAAGGTCCTTGAAGTATTTCGTTGATGCCATAAGTTTTTCCTACGTGTTGAATTTATTGACAAGTGTAAAATCGGCTGAAATATTTTAGGTAGTTGTTGAAGCGGTGAGTTGTGGGGGTTGCAGGGACATGGTAGGACATGGGGAAGTGGTGGTAGGACATGGGGAGAGTGGTGGTAGGACATGGGGAGAGGTGGTAGGGCATGGGGAGAGTGGTGGTAGGACATGGGGAGAGTGGTGGTAGGGCATGGGGAGAGTGGTGGTAGGACATGGGGGAGTGGTGGTAGGGCATGGGGAGAGTGGTGGTAGGACATGGGGAAGTGGTGGTAGGACATGGGGAGAGTGGTGGTAGGACATGGGGAGAGTGGTGGTAGGACATGGGGAGAGTAGTGGTTGGACATGGGGAAGTGGTGGTAGGACATGGGGAGAGTGGTGGTAGGACATGGGGAAGTGGTGGTAGGACATGGGGAGAGTGGTGGTAGGACATGGGGAGAGTGATGGTAGGGCATGGGGGAGTGGTGGTAGGGCATGGGGAGAGTGGTGGTAGGACATGGGGAGAGTGGTGGTTGGACATGGGGAAGTGGTGGTAGGACATGGGGAGAGTGGTGGTAGGACATGGGGAAGTGGTGGTAGGACATGGGGAGAGTGGTGGTAGGACATGGGGAGAGTGATGGTAGGGCATGGGGAGAGTGGTGGTAGGACATGGAGAGAGTGGTGGTAGGGCATGGGGAGAGTGGTGGTAGGACATGGGGAGAGTGGTGGTTGGACATGGGGAAGTGGTGGTAGGACATGGGGAGAGTGGTGGTAGGACATGGGGAGAGTGGTGGTAGGACATGGGGAGTGGTGGTAGGGCATGGGGAGAGTGGTGGTAGGACATGGGGAGAGTGGTGGTTGGACATGGGGAGAGTGGTGGTTGGACATGGGGAGAGTGGTGGTTGGACATGGGGAAGTGGTGGTAGGACATGGGGAGAGTGGTGGTAGGACATGGGGAAGTGGTGGTAGGACATGGGGAGAGTGGTGGTAGGACATGGGGAGAGTGATGGTAGGGCATGGGGAGAGTGGTGGTAGGACATGGAGAAGTGGTGGTAGAACATGGGGAGAGTGGTGGTAGGACATGGGGAGAGTGGTGGTTGGACATGGGGAGAGTGGTGGTTGGACATGGGGAAGTGGTGGTAGGACAAGGGGAAGTGGTGGTAGGACATGGGGAGAGTGGTGGTAGGACATGGGGAAGTGGTGGTAGGACACGGGAATGTTATTAGGGCATGAGTAATGATGATAGAACATGGTGAATGGTGGTTGGACATGGTGAATGGTGGTTGGACACAGGAGAATGGTGTTAGAATGCGGGGAATGGTTGTAGGACACGGGAATGATAGCTGGACATGGGGAAATGATATGGGGGACGTTGAGATATGGCTTGGAAATGGTGGTTGAACTGGGAAATACTGGTTGGTCAGGCGGGAGAAATTGTGGTAGTGCTGGTGGAAAATGCTGGTATTGGTGTTATGAGATGGTGGTAGTGATGGAAGGAGATGGTGGTACTGGTGGTAAATGGTGGTAGGAGATGGTGGTACTGGTGGTAGGAGATGGTAGTGGTAGTAGGAAATGGTGGTAATGATGACTGGAAATGGTGGTGGTAGGAAGTGGTGGTTGTGGTGGTAGGAAATGGTGGTAGTGATGGTAGGAAATGGTGGTAGTGATGGTAGGACACTGTCAACGCTAGAGAAATAACTCAAGAGACAGGGCATAACAACAAAGGGATGCGTTATGTATGTATTAGACTGCAGAATACATTGATCGTGTATACCAGACATACACAGATAAGCAGACAAACTATGTATAGAAATAGTTAGCTGGATATATAGATAATGGAACCAGACAGAGTAAAGTTATTCATAGACAGACAACAGACAGACATATCAGACAGTCACTTGATTACATTATTGCCCCCCCCTCACCCCCACACCCTCCCTCTCTCCCCCACACCCTCCCTCACCCCCCACCCTCCCTCTCCCCTCTCACGGACCTTGTCTCCTCGTTGATTTTCTGCCCCCAGGTGAGGTTCATTTCCGCTGTCTTTGATTTTTTGATAATAGCGTGAGGTAGTGAGGCCAGGTGGATGGTGAGGTAGGGGAGGTAATTGGTGAGGTAGGGGAGGTAATTGGTGAGGTAGGGGAGGTAATTGGTGAGGTAGGGGAGGTAATTGGTGAGAGAGAGAGAGAGAGAGAGAGAGAGAGACATGATGGTTGAGCTTTAATTGAATTTTGTGCGTTTGGGAGGAGGAGGGAGAAGGGGTGAGAGAAGAGGGAAGTGAGGGAGGTGGAGGGAAGGAAAGGAGAAAGATGGACGATGGGGTAAGGAGGAAGAGAAGAACAAGGAGGGAAGAGAAGAGGGGAAGGAGAGAGGAAATAGGAGACAGGAGAATGGAAGGAAGATGGATAGAGGATTGGGGATAAGAGGGGGAAAAAATGAACGTCTGGGAGGAGAGATAATGAGAGATATGGAAGGGTGGGATGAGGTCTATGTTCTCTCTCTCTCTCTCTCTCTCTCTCTCTCTCTCTCTCTCTCTCTCTCTCTCTCTCTCTCTCTCTCTCTCTCTCTCTCTCTCTCTCTCCCCCCCCCCCGGGTGTAGTATTAACAGGATGGCAGCAGCAGCAGGAGGAGGTGGTGGTGGGGGGCGGTACATAGACCCACCTGGTCCAGATTGGTCAGGCTCGTTTGTCCAGGGCAGCAGCTTCCGTGATTGGCTGGATTGAGGGGCTGATCACGCCGACCCGACCAGTTGATGGATGGAAGGTAAATTGACTGATAAGAGAGGGTGTGGTGATAGCCGGTTGAAAATGGGTGGTGGGTGGGGTGGGTGGAGGGGGACGAATGGTATTGAGATTGTGGGGGTGTGTGGGTGTGTGTGGGTGTGTGTGTGTGTGTAGATGGAAGAGCTTAGTGTGTGTGTGTGAGAGAGAGAGAGAGAGAGAGAGAGAGAGAGAGAGAGAGAGAGAGAGAGTTGCATCAGACACTGGTTGGTTTGTTCCACACGCTCCAACAGTCTATTAATTCACAAAATACAAACCTGCGTTCGCGAAGTCAGGTGTATTTTAGTTCATACCTGTCTCCAATGGTTATTTTGTACATGTATATATTCTGATACATGTAACTGCCACACCTGCCCCTGACACACCTGCCCCCGAAACACCTGCCTGGTGTAAAACATGAATCGAGTGCTTTTCTTCTCCTCCTCCTCCCCCTTCTTCTGTCTTCTCTTCCTTCCTTCCTTCCTTCCTTCCTTCCTGTCCACTACTGTCACCACCCCCTCCTCCCATATAAAAATTATCAGAGAGCCTGACCTCTTCTCCTCCTCCTCCTCCTCGAGTTGACGACTTCCTAATTACTGTATTGACGTGTTGGGTGATTACATCCGCCGTTCAGCACGCCCACAACCACACCAACCTGTCTTATCCTGAGAGAGAGAGAGAGAGAGAGATTAAATTGGAGAATGATAATAAATAAATAAATAGATAAAGATTGATAGATGTAAACTGAAAGACATATGTATCGACAAAAAAATAGACAGACAGACAGACAGACAGACAGACAGACAGACAGATGCACCAGTTTTAAAATGTTTGACGTCGCTTCAATAATCCCGAGTCTATGACAGAATAGAGTTAATGACCTCCACACAGACAAACCCCCTCCCCTCTCTCCCCTCTACCACTCTCCCTTCCCCCCCTCCCCTCCCCCCTCCCCCTCCCCTCCCCCTCCCTCCCTCCGTCTCCCCTTCCCCCCTCTCCCCTTCCCCCCTCTCCCCTTCCCCCCTCTCCCCCTCCCCTCCCCTTGACAATCGCAAACACGTTAATAATTTTTCAATGAGTCACTAAATGCAGTGGCCGTCACGGTAAATTACCTTTAATTAAACTCACCTGACTCCTACCGGTAATTAAATTGGAATAATCTACACGAGGAAGCCGAGTGAGTTAACTGTGTTGTGTTTTATTTGTCGTGTGTGTGTGTGTGTGTGTGTGTGTTATCATCATCGTGTACCTGAGGGATGGCAACCTCGGCCCACCTTTTCAAGTTTATTCTGGGTTTTCTTTTTGTCGATTGTTTTAATTCGTTTGGTTTGCTTTATTGTGGTTTAATTAGAGGTCAATATTACTATGTTTAGATACAAGTACAGGTGTATGTATTAGAGGTAGATACGAGCAGTTACTTGTATTAGTACAGGTCGTAAGCACAGTTAAATTTACAGGTACAGTTGCAGGTACCGCTTAAGGACAATTAACAGGTACAGGTAAAATCACATGTACATTTAATAAAACGCTACAGTAAACGTAAACTAATTTGAATATATTATGATGTAAGGTAATGGAAACCTCTCTCTCTCTCTCTCTCTCTCTCTCTCTCTCTCTCTCTCTCTCTCTCTCTCTCTCTCTCTCTCTCTCTCTCTCTCTCTCTCTCTCTCTTGTGTGTTTGTTTGTCTATCTTTTATTGTTGGTGGTGTTGGTGATGTTGATGATGGTGTTGGTGATGATGGTGGTCTTGTCGTTATTGTGGCTGGTGGTGGTAGTGTTGTTGATGTTATTGTTGGTGGTTGGCGCAGTTGTTGTTGACGTGGTGGTGGTTGTTGACGTGGTGGTTGTTGTTGTTGTTGTGGTTGTTGTTGTCGTTGTTGTTGTTGTTGTGTGTATAAGCAGTATTCCTCTCCCTGCCATGAGTTACAAGACAGACTCCCCCTCTCCTGAGACCTGGCCATTGGGAAGGTGTTTGGTGGACGCCTCTCTTGTCGGGGCATATTGAAAACAAATAAGTTATAGCCCGGTGGATGGTGGTCGGGGTGGTGGAGGTGGTGATGAGTGGTGGAGTGGTGTGGTGTGGTGGAGGGTGATGAGTGGTGGTGTGGTGTGGAGGAGGTGGTGATGAGTGGTGGTGTGGTGGAGGTGGTGATGAGTGGTGTGGTGTGGTGGAGGTTGATGAGTGGTGGTGGAGGTGGTGATGAGTGGTGGTGTGGTGTGGAGGAGGTGGTGATGAGTGGTGGTAGTTTTGTGCGTGTGTGTGTTTATTTTCTACACACACACACCTCTAGCACTACACTCCCTAACCTAACCTAACCAAATGGTGGGGCTCCGACGATTCAGTTTTACCCGAGAAATTACTCCCGATAAAGAAGGGTAACAATTTGCATTACACTTTGCACCAGTATATTGCAATTGCAGAAATGTTGACAACGCGAGTATTTACAACAGAAATACACGACAGCCGTAACTATGATAAAATATTTCTCTTTGGAACGCTCACCCAGGCTCCTATATACAATAAAAATTCACCTCGTCTCTGGAATTGAGTCATACAAAAGGTTAACGTCCAATATGGTATCACTATTACACCGTGACTATAGCTTACATACGTCCATGTAGCACCAATATGGCGTGAATATTACTCTGAGACTCGACATTTTTAAGTAGAGAGCTTCCTTCACCCAGCACCATTTAGGAGATAAAATAAACTTGGGGGGGGGAATAATTTGTGTGTACGAGGACTCTGGTGACCGGGTTGTATTTTTGGCGACCGCGGAAATAGGTACGCTAAATATGTATCAGAGAGAGAGAGAGAGAGAGAGAGAGAGAGAGAGAGAGAGAGAGAGAGAGAGAGTTCCCCACACAAGAAGGTATAGCTACTGAGCATTACATAAAAATATCATTACATAACTCTTACATATAAATCTGTTGGACTATAATAAATCTGTTGGACTTTCATTATAAATCTGTCGGATTTTCATATTTCTTAACTTAACCCCAAAAAATTAATGCGCCTTTTTTTTTTTTTTTTACCTTTTCCCCGATTTAGTTTATTAAATATTAACACAAATAAAGATATAATAAGAAACACGATGATTTATACAAAGAATAACATCGGTATATCGGGTAAATGACAGACACGGTGAGAGAGGTAAAAATTCCTTCGTTAGTTATCGGTATTTTAGAGATTATCGGTATAACTTTCCGATATTGTGACAGGCAGACGAGACGATATCGGGATGTTAAAAAATTTGAAGGTTGTAGCTAACCTGACTGGCTTTAACCTGACTTAACCTAACCTATCCTAACCAAACGTAATTAACCCAGCTTAAACAAACCTCAATTAACTAATGTTTAATTAACCTTAATCACCAGGCCGCTAATGACCCAACATGGCTATTGACTGTATATATATAAATACCGCCATAGTAGTCCGTATAACTAATGTTTACCGATCATTTGTTGGATATATTAACCGGCCGGAAATTTGTCAGTCCTGTATTGTAAATGAGTAAATACCGAAAAAAAATTACAGGTATATACAGTATATCTCTCTCTCTCTCTCTCTCTCTCTCTCTCTCTCTCTCTCTCTCTCTCTCTCTCTCTCTCTCTCATCCCCGGTACAAGACACAGGTGACAGATTTCATCAGGCCACAGCTGCCATCCTCACCCAGGTTTCCTTTACAAGCGTGACAACCTCGGGCCATCACCAGGAACATCATGGAAGGAAGGGAGGCAGCAAGAAATTATAATAAAGTGAAGAAAACGAGGAAGAAATGAGTCAAAATCGGGTATGAAGTCAAAATCGGTGCGTCTTAGTGAAAAATCGGTACGTAGTAGTGAAAAATCGGTAAACCATAGTGAAAATTCTATTATGAATGGTATCGTTAGAAATCGGGAGTTAAAATCGGTGCGTCAGGGTGGAAAAATCTGTGTCATGAACGGAATGGATACAATCGATGCGTCGTAATCGGCAATATAAAATAGCCATGATATATACAGTAAATCTATCACTTTTTCGTATTTACAAGAATATATAAATAATTAATCTGCTAACACACACACACACACACACCATACATACATACAAACTTCATCAGTCCATATAGCACGCGGATTTCCATATACAAACACTACCTCATAGTCGGGGATCGAACCCTGGACCTCTGCGTGTAAACAGGGATCGTTACCACCGTGCCACAAGGACAACACAAGCATACATACATACATACATGGCAACAACACCTAGTATATCACTGGTTCACCTCTGTCGCCTCACACAACCCACCGTCACCCACAAATATAGTCAAATAACAAAGGTATCTACTGTATGTATGTATGTATGTATGTATGTATTAATTAGAATTCTGTATCACGAGCAATATGTGTCGGTGAGAGAGAGAGAGAGAGAGAGAGAGAGAGAGAGAGAGAGAGAGACCCCCCCTATAACTAGAAAAATTCGAAGCTTCATTCAGACAATATCCGTGGTAGACTCTCTCTCTCTCTCTCTCTCTCTCTCTCTCTCTCTCTCTCTCTCTCTCTCCCCTCCACTCCCCTCCCCTCACAGACGCCCACGCCAGGTTCCCAAATATGGTAATGCCATCAGAGGGGCGTCACCAAACTTGTGAATTCTCAGTGGGGTCGTAAGTTCCCCCCCCCCCCCTCCCTCGTGGTCGTAAGGTAGTGGATGTAGACCTGCATTAAAATGTCTTAGCTGTTATTAATGCCACGAGTCCTATTCAGCACTCAAATTCTCAGGAGTCGTAGTTTGAATTTTTAGTCAGTGGATTAAATTTTGAGTCATGGCGTTAAATTCTGAGTCGTGGCGTTAAATTCTGAGTCGTGGCGTTAAATTCTGAGTCGTGGCGTCGAATTCTGAGTCGTGGCGTCGAATTCTGAGTCGTGGCGTCGAATTCTGAGTCGTGGCGTCGAATTCTGAGTCGTGGCGTCGAATTCTGAGTCGTGGCGTCGAATTCTGAGTCGTGGCGTCGAATTCTGAGTCGTGGGTTAAATTCTGAGTCGTGGCATTGAATCTGAGTCGTGGCGTTGAATTCTGAATCGTGGCGTTGGATTCTGAGTCGTGGCGTTGGATTCTGAGTCGTGGCGTTGAATTCTGAGTCGTGGCGTTGAATTGTGAATCTTAGGTTAAATTCTCATATCAGTTAGATTCAGTCTCCGGTTAAATTCTCACTCTGGTTAAATTCTCAGTCGTAGGTGTAAAATCGGCAATCCGTGAATATTCTTGCAGGTTGTGATGTTGCAATATACCTTCACTGTCGATGCCGTGTTGCATGTTGCACAGCTGGTGACTTATGCCCTTGTATACCTAATAGAGTTGTGTCTGGCGTTCCATTGTATTTGTTTTCGTTGTTTTATGGGAAATTTCCTTTGCCTCAAGTATTGTTATGTTAAAGTAATGATAATAGTAAGAGAAATGATTGAAATGTAGTTTGTTATTATTAGTGTTATTGTTATTATTATTATTTATTGTAATTGTAGTTGTAATTATTTAGCGTAATTATCATATTTTTTCTATTCTATCATTACTTTACTCCTTCTATCGCCGCGGATGTTATAGTTATTATTACAACTAGAGTATTATTTAAGCAGGTGTACCAGGTGTGTGTGTAGGTAAGTCTTATTTATGATCTCCCAGGTGCTGTAGTCCTCACCTGGGAGTATGTTAACGAGTGACATGTGTAGTAATTTAGTCTCTCTCTCTCTCTCTCGAATGTACGTCCGTTTTCCCATTTATCCGTCCAATTTATAGTGTAAGCGTTCGTTCGTTTGTTCGTTCGTTCGTCCGTCCGTCCGTTCGTTCGTTCGTTCGTTCGTTCGTTTTGCCGTGTGTGCGTTGGGTTGAAGTTTAACCTGACTTAAAAATAAACACTACCTGTAATTAGTATTCAGTGTTTGCCCACCTGTAATAGCCACCTACCTCAAATTTGTCTAACACAGGTACAGTAAATATTTGTAACTCTCTGTTTAGAATATTTCAGTATGAGGAAATATTGAGTTAGTTTGAGTATTTAATTATTTGGAATATTTATACTTGATAATACTAAATAAATAAATATAAAACCTCGTGTTGTATTGTTAGTCATTGTGAGCAAATTTCCCAAGATGAATATTTGTTTGTCGTATACTCAAGGGGTTAGGTTATCGTACTCAAGGGGTTAAAATGTCGTACTCAAGGGGTTAAGTTATCGTGCTCAAGGGGTTAGGTTATCGTACTCAAGGGGTTAAGTTATCGTACTCAAGGGGCTTTACTCATCGTACTCTTGGTTTAAAATATCGTACTCGAGGTGTTTTAACATTAGCGAGTTACACACACACACACAGTAGGCAGCGAGGTACAGCTTACGTGATTTGGGAATACATGAATTAGTGCCCTGTCTACCTGAAAATGGCGTATATACTTGTATGTATTTGTATATTAATCTCTTTCTGTTTTTAAGCGGCATTTTAGATGTACGGCTTTATCGTGTGTGTGAAGACTTTCCCTACTGTATATGGGTCGGGTCTATAACACACACACCTCTCTCTCTCTCTGCTTGATTGTTGTTGCTGGGATGTGGTTGGTGATGGTGGTGGTGATGGGTGGTAGTTGTGGTTGTTGGTTGTCGTTTTTTGTGGTTGATTGGGGGATAGTTGTGGTTGATGATGGTGTTGATAATGTTGCTAATAGTGGTTCTTGGTGGTGGTGGTAGGTGTTCATGGTACTAGTTGATGATGGTGGTAGTTGCGGTAGCTGTTGATGGTGGTAGCAGGGCTGGTAGTCGTACAGAAACCAAGCGGACACAACTACAATGTTTAAACTTATCAGATAGAGATATTTTTTCTTTTAGATTGCCCAAGAGGGGGCTAGTTTACTGGGCATCCCCTTACATCCTGTGCAAGGTGAAGCGCAGAAGCGTTTACAGCGCAAGATAGAGACCCTGTAATACTCATCTTAACAGGTCAGAGGTCACAGCTTTAATATTGGCACCAGTCGGCGTGAGTTGGCACCTTGCCTGAGTGCCAGTGTTGTCTTGTGGTGAGGTGTTGCCATGAGAGGAAGGGTGAGGGTATTGTAATCATGGTGTGTGTGTGTGTGTGTCCATAGGTGAGGTTCAGCATTGGACCAAAGAGGGGGGGGGGGAGGGGTGGTGGGTGGAAGAAGTGGAGAAAAGTGGAGGAGAAGGGTGAGAGAGGGAGAGAAAAAGGTTGTACAGTAGTAGAAGAAGAAGAAATATAAAGAGAGAGAGAGAGAGAGAGAGAGAGAGAGAGAGAGAGAGAGAGAGAGAGAGAGAACGCGCGCATCAGAAATATGTCTTGTATATCACTGACACAATATAACACAGAGGCTCAAGTAAAAGGTTCCATTGGTATATCCACAGTACATTGGTAAAGGTGTACACGGTATTGGCAAAGAAATACCATTGCTATATTGGTACCTGTAGTATATTGGCAAAAATCAACAATGGTGATATACTCCGGGGGGGGGGGGGGGGGGGAGATATACCTTCAAGCATACCCCAATTTATTCTATGATGTATCTATGACAATCTATCAAAATGTTGTTGTTGTCGACTTTGTGTAAATATGTAGTAGTGGAGATATGTGTGCTGTTGTTAGTTTTGTTGAGGGGGGTGGGGGAGGGGAGGGAGGGGGTAGGGAGAGGGAAATTTATGAGGGCAATGCACCGAAACTATTTTGTTTTGATTAATTTTATTTATTCATATA